>CM035436.1:139502139-139797139 GCA_020310875.1 Ceratopteris richardii
ACACTCTGGTGGTGCTTGAAGAAGGGGAAAAACTAAGGTTGACATTATCTTCAGCAAGTTTTGGGTCCTCAAAGCTTCATTCTTTGTTTTCAAAGGCTATTTTTGAAGCATTTCTAGGGTGTTTTTGTAGCCATTTTGGAGTACTTTTGTGGATAGTTCTCTTCATAGACGTCCAAGAACATCAAGAAGGCTGTTTTTTGTATTTCTTCAACAATGAATGTTCACCTTTTGAGGCTATGTTTTTTAGCCACACTAGTTAATCTACAGGTTTCTTGAAAGCTTTTAGCTATGGTGGGAGGAGCCACCGCTAGTCTATGCAGGTTTTTTGAGCTTGAAGAACAAAGTTAAGAGACACTTGTAGGTGTTGTTGGCTAGTGTTTGAGTGGTGAATTCAATGCTTTCAGTGCCATTTTAGTGCATATATTGAGCACATACACACTTGTATGCTTTTGTGGATACTGCTTATGTATGTCCATGTGGTCATTGATATAGTGGTTACGTTTTTGCATAAAGCCTTTTAGGTTTGATAAAGAGGGTTGTGGTGAGGTTTTCTTAACTAGGAGACACCCAGATGTTGGGATCTCTTTGATGATGCAGGTGGAAGACTTACCTAGCCTCTCCATAGGAGATGTATGATAGTTGTTCTTAGGTGCTCGATAAGGCTAATTGGCTTCTTTCGGGTAACTGATTATATGTAGTGGAGTCAATGATTCAATATGCAAATAAACATCTCAGTACTTGCAATTTTATGAGATTTTGACACTTGTCATATGCTCATTTTCTAGAGGATACTCTGGCAAAATTTTTCTAGATTTTTTATTTTGTCAACTATATAGTGGTTGATTTACTCCTTGTTGTATTTATTGGTGTGAGCACATTTAGTCTCACATACTCTTTTTGGTTGGTCATTACTTTTCATTAATTTATTTTTCTAGGAAGGCTGTTGCATTTTCTCCTAGAATCTACCACTTGATCATCCTTCTTTGAGCCTGAGTGGAGTTTGGACTCTTCTAGCTCCATTATCATTCTATTGAGTTCTCTACCATCATGGCATCAAAGGTCTCAGGCACATCTGGTGGATCAAGGTCTAGTGCTAGTGTTCCGAGGAGGAGTTATAACTTGGAGGGTAAAGACCATTTTGAGATCTGAAAATTTGATGGCACAAACTTTGCTCCATGGAACAATCAGATTAAAGATGTGCTCATTCAGAGGAGGCAATGGAAGCTAGTAAATAGAATCTCAAAAAAGCCTGCTGACATGGATGAAGATGATTGGGATGAGTTAGATGAAATGGCTAGGTCCACCATTTGATTGCACATGGCAGATAATGTTTACTTTACAATATTGGATTCTGAAAGTGTAGAGGAAATTTGGAAGCAGTTATGCAATACATATGAAAAAGAAATAGCATCAAACAAAGTGTACCTGATGAGAAAGTTATGACCTTCCCATGAAGGATACAGAGAGTGTTGCTGCTCAGGTGAATGAGTTTGATGCTATATTCTCCTAGTAAGAGGCTCAAAAAATGGACATGGATAATGAAATGAAAGCAATCTTGTTGCTATGCACCTTGCCATCATCATGGGATACATTTTGCATAGCTATTAGCAATAGTGCACCTAGTGGTAAATTGGTTTATGATGACATATGTGGGGCACTCTTGAGTGAGGCGATTTGTAGAAAATCTATGTTTGGCACTCAAAGTGGAGATGCATATAATGTTCATGATTCTTACGAAGGAAAGAATCAGCAACGTGGTAGGAGCAAGAACAAGGAAAACAATGGCCAACAGAACAAGAGTAGAAGTAAATCAAGGAAGAGGGATATCAAATTCCACAATTGTCATAAGAAGGGACACATGAATAAAGATTGTTATGCATTAAAGAATGCTAAAGGTAAATGATAAAATGTTGATGCGCATGTTAAACACTTACCTACACCATCTACTTTGACACTGAAGATTGAAGAAATATATGCTATTTTTGATGATGCTAATGTGTTGACACTTGATAGTACTATGCCAACTAAGGCTCTTATGGCTGATTCTCTTTCCCACATGTGGTTGCTAGATTTTGGTGCTTCTTTCTTTGTGACACCACATAGAGAATGGTTCTGTAATTATGCAGCAAAGTCTCTTGGTACCATGAGACTTGGTGAATCTTATCAATGTGACATTGTGGGGATTGCAGATGTGGTTGTGTAGCTCATTGATGACTCAAAATTTACTATGCATAATGTATGTCCTATACCTCAGTTATCACATAGCTTGATGTGAATTGGTCAACTTGATGACCTTGGTTACAAGGTGGTCTTCTATGCTCAGTCCTTTCACATATCAAAGGGAAATATGGTTATTGCAAAAGGAAGAAAAGTTGGCTCACTTTATCCTTTATTTGTATCATAGAAATAACACTTGTTAGCTATTACTGAATAGCCTATGGATTGTATTTCTAAGCCGTCGGATTGGCATTCTGTATTTTCATAATTCTTATATTTGCCTATCCCGCATGAACCCAAGGTCGTTGCGAAGTGATGTATCTGCTTATCAATTAATGAAAAGACATTGCGGTGACACTCCGGTGACGACAAGCGGGATCGCCAGACTCTCTGTCTGGGCGATTGCGGCCTGTGGAGACGTCGTCGTAGTGCAGCATTCGTGAGATCGGAGTATTATTGTTCTTACCTTTTGTTTAATTACATTAAGTTGTGATTAACACAGTGAGGTTAAGTACTGATAATAAGTCTGTGTGATGCTAATGAATAACTCCTGTGTTACGAATCGTGAAAAGTTTAACCAGAGTCATAACCTTAACCCGTATAAGAGTTCAATACTGGACATTAATGTACTGCGGCTTGAATAAGTTAATTGGGAAAATCAAGTTATAGGGCCTCTGATTTATCAGACCCCTACCACTCCCAAGAACCCGAAAGAACTTAAAATGCCTGTAATGTAAATGTGCATTTTAACACTGGCGCCGTCTGTGGGAAGGTGGCACAGACTGTGAATAATCAGTAAGGTGGAGTAGTACCCAAGAGGTGCAAAGGTGATATATGCCGGTTACTCGGTCCGGCGAGTCGTATCCGAAGTATAGGAGAGACGAGCATCCCTGGACAGTACCAAATTTGTTAGGGACACCCCCAGGCGGCAGAAGCATAGACCGATTAAGCCCAATTGTTGAAGGAGCAGAGCCCGTTAGCAGTGATTCCGATAAGATTCCCGTGACACATGAGGAAATTCCAGTAGATTCCGGTGCAATTTCGGTGCAGTCTGCAGAAGATACAGTAACTTCGGAGTGTACAGAGACGCGGTGCACAGTTAACCCGACACTGTCTGGTCAGGATTCGAACTTTTCTGAGGATAAAGTGGTGTGACCCAAAGAAATCATTGTCGGTGTAAGAATACCCTGTTTTGGGGAAAGTTCGACAAATTCTGGTCACAGTTCGGTCCCAATTGCCGGGAATTTAAAGTTTTGAGGTGACCGTGTGATATTCCCTGGTGAATCTTCATTTCGGACACCACTGTTCGGGGCAAATTTGCCTACCTAGGATATCAAGGCTGAGGATAGGCTCTTCGATTCGGAGATCCGTAAGAGATTGAACACTATTTTCAAGCCGAAAGGTGAGCAGTCTGACCACACAGATTCCGGAGGACCAGAAACACCTCCTTAGAACTCAGGAGACAGCAACGGTACCACTAATAGCACCATGAGTGGACAACAACAGTAGCAGCAGCAACAACAACAACAACAGCGATAGCCACTTCCACTTCAACCTGTTCCAACAGGGGTGACGTACACCAAGTTCGGTGGATTTCCAGGTGACGACCCGGATGCACATGTGCGTACCTTTGAAATAAGTTATGCCGTATTGAACCATCCAATCGATCCGGCGTACAAGGCCATCGTATTCCAGTCAACATTAGTCAATGAAGCGGTGAGGTGGCTAACAGAGTATGATATCAACCATTTCGTTACCTATGAGGCGGTAAGGGATGCGTTTTTGCAGAGGTTCCGGCTGAAGAAGAACCCTGCCGAAATTTCTGATTACTTGCAGAGCAATAGATAGACGCTGCACCAGACTGTTCAAGAATATGCCACATTATTTAGAACTTATTTAAGACAATTGCCTTGGGCACATGCTAATTTACTGGATGATGTTATAACCTAGTGGTTTATTAATGGTTTGACCCCACAGCTAAGACAAATCATGATCATCCGCTGTGTGGGAGCTATGACACTGGATGCTGTTATTGCGATGGCCCTGCAACTAGAGCATAAGGTTGGACAATTCACTAAAGACTTGGAGTGGTTGAAGGCCAGTAAAAACGTTATAGATGATCCGGCTAAACAGATGTATTGCACTAAGTGCGAAAATCCCAGGAACACCAGTGCTACCTGTGCCCGTAATCAGATGTATTGTGCTATCTGCAATACCACCGGACCCTCAACCAAAAATTGTGCGTATAATGCCAAAGTGCAGGGACGAGCAGCTGTAAATGCTATTATACAAGAACCAGGGCAGCTAGCAACCCACTATGTGCCACCACAGATGCGAAACACCCAGCCGTAAGGATACAAAAAATACCGGGGACAGCGAAATACCAATTTCAATACAAATCGATGGCAGACAGGTACATCAATGGAAGGTACTTCCTTGCCACCACCTCGATGTCACTTTTGCGGTGAGCCTGGCCACATCCGGAGATTCTGCAAGGATGCAGCTGAATATGACAAAAGAAAGAAAGAGCATCAGAACCCGATGATCAACATGGTCTATATCTCACCAGTGGAATCACAAGCAGCAGTGGTCCAGACAAGATCGGGTAAGTAGCTGCAACGCGCCGCTGAGGTGTTTGAACCGGGTATCCGTGAATAGTAGCGAATGTATACAAAAGCTAGTCAATGGGCCGCTAAAGAGCCAACGGTGTTCCCGGACCCAGTTCCGGTGACACAGGCTCCCTTGCCAAAGGCGAGAGCACATGAACAAGACTCTACCCTAGTAATAGGAGAATCATCATCAGAATCGGTGAAGAGTACAATTCAAACAGAGCAGGTATGGGATATTCTCTCTAAGGCTTCAATTACACTCCCTTTGGGGCAGCTACTCACCTTGGTGCCCGGAGTTAGGCAGCAATTCCAGCAACAGGTCAGTCCTGGATCGCCCAGTACCCCGGCAACGGCAACAATACAACCGGAAACTGACTCTACGGTGGATCATTCAGTCCCCTTAATAACTCTCTGGCATAAAAATCACAAGACTACGCAAGTGTTAATTGATGGTGGCTTGGGTGTGAACATAGCAACTGCAGCTCTCTACAAAAAGCTCGGGTGGACGCAAATCGAGCCCGTCTAATTCTTTGTCAGAATGGCTGACCGATCCCGAGTCCATCCGGTGGGACTAGTCCGAAATATCCCGATTACTTTGCAGGGTACCACGTTCAAAATGACTTTTGTAGTCTTAGAACTACAAGAATCCAGTCTCGACTATAATCTACTTTTCGGTCGACCATGGTTGAAATAAGCCAGAGTTATACAGGACTGGTTAGCGCAGGAATTGGCTTTCAAAGATAATACCCGTAAATATGTTGTCAAACTGGATGCCATTCAACCATGTGAGCTTCATGCCAGACCCTATGTAGCAGAGCTGGTCCACATGTTGGATGGCTTATCCGACGAGGAAGAAGAGACGTTTCCGAAGAACAATAAAGATCTGATATCCTTAGGTATTATAGATCTTCAAGCTGTAGTAGACAACTGGAGTCCGACAGCCTATACCGTTATTCCCGTGACCAGGGATACAGATGCAGTTGATCATGGTGCTATGGATGGAGCCACTCTACATCAACTTTTACAGTCAGCTGAAGACTTGGGAAAACCTCGTCAATTTTATGTCTCGGAAGACCAGTTAATAACCTATAATTTGGGTGATGAAGTTAACCCGAAACCTGTTAAGATTAAGGCAGGACTGTCCAAGGCATTCCAAGATGATTTGATCTGACTCCTGTGTGAGTTTTCTGATGTTTTTGCTTGGGACTATCGTGATATGAAAGGTCTTGATCCACGGATCTATCAACATCGGGTCGTGCTCAAACCAGAGGTGAAGCCAATTAAACAATCCAGTTACCGAATGAATCCCAATTATGCAGCATAGGTCAAGGCAGAACTCGATCGGTTATTGAAGGTCGGATTTATTGTACCCATCGAACACGCTGAATGGATATCTCTGATCGTAATTGTTTCGAAGAAAAATAAGCAGCTACGAATCTGTGTGGATTGCCGGAAACTGAATGCGACCATGGTACCTGATCCATTTCCTCTTCCCTTTCTTGACACAATGCTCGACAAAGTGGTCGGGCACAAGATGTACTCCTTTTTGGACGGCTACAGTGGCTATAATCAGGTCAGAATGGCTGAACAAGACATACCAAAAACAGCTTTCATTACGAACTGGGGTGTTTTTGCTTGTATTGTCATGTGGTTTGGGTTAAGGAATGCTCCCAGCACATTTCAATGCTGCATGCAGGAAGTCTTTTCACCCTACCTGACTACTTTTATGCAAGTCTATTTAGATGACTTTTCCTTATTTGGTAAGATTGTGGCGCACCTGTATCATTTACGGTGCTGCTTTGAGAAATGTCGTGAATACCGACTCTACCTGAATTTGATAAAATTTGTTTTTGCGGTTTCTTATGGTAAGCTCCTTGGACATATTATATCTGCACAAGGCATCCAAGTCGATCTAGACAAAGTCGCAACTGTGTTGGAAGCACCCGTCCCTCAACGTCGAAAGAAGTTATGCGTTTCCTGGGTCAAATCCGATGGCATGGCAGGCATCTATGGTGGCTAGCCCATTTAGCAACACCACTTAATCGGCTAATGACTAGTACTCCACAACAATTCGAATGGACTCCGGAATGCCAAACTGCTTTCGATCGTCTAAAAGGATTATTGACGCAAGCTCCAATTTTGCAACCTCCTAATTGGGATCGTCCATTCCATGTCTTTGTAGATGCATCGTATATAGCCATTGGCAGTGTTTTAATGTAGCAAATGGATAAATGGTTTCGGCCTGTCTACTATGCAAGTCGCCGACTCGCTTCTGCGGAAAGGAATTATTCAATTACAAAAAGAGAATGTCTCGGGTTGGTGTATTTAGTGAAGAAATTCCGGCATTATTTACTCGGCCGAAAATTCACTTTTCACGTGGATCATGCCGCACTTGTATATTTGGTTCGGCAGCAACATTTAGGTGGTCGCTTGGCTCGTTAGATTTTATTATTACAAGAGTTCGATTATGAAGTGATTCATCGACTCGGCACCACCCATGCATTAGCAGATTTTCTCTCTCGGTTGGATTCTGGTGAAGCTCCGGTGGGTGTTGATGACACCACACCAACAATTTACATTACTGAAACCGCTCGTGACGAATCGGCAGAACCTCCTGTGCCATCTACCTATTATGATATGTTGTTAAATTTTCTGACTGATGGTTGTCTTCCTCCTCCTACGCCTCTTGCTATGCGGTGGAAAATTGCAGTTTACAGTCGCAGATTCCGGTTGATTGTAGGACAGTTGTACTACATGGATCATATTGATGTCTTACTTCGCTGTATTCCACCACATGAAGTAAACTCGATTATTGATATGGCACATTCAATACCCTCCGGTGGACATTTTGCAGCAGAACTTACTCACCGGAAAATTTTGCAAAGTGGGCTTTGGTGGCCTACCATGTATAAAGATGTGACTCAGTTTGTGTAGTAGTGTGACACTTCTTAATGATCTGGACAGCCATTATAGCACCACTTCTTTCCTTTGCAACCTGTATTACCTTTGGAACCTTTTCAGAAGTGGGGTCTTGATTTTATTGGACCTATCACACCACCAACAACCCTTAGCAACAATCACTACATCCTGACATGCAGAGATTACGCTACCAGGTGGGTAGAAGTTTGGGCCTTATGGTCCGCCACAGCTATTTTGGTGGAAAAATGCCTCGTGAAGGATGTATTTTCATGTTACGGATTACCTCTAGAACTTGTGACAGACCAAGGAACCCATTTTGCTAACAATTTAATGCACGTACTAACGCATACTTTTCAAATTCTGCATAAATTCAGTTCATCGTACTATCCCCGTGCTAATGGTTTAGTTGAAAGTACCAACAAGACGCTGTTGAGTATGCTTCGCAAATTGGTCGTAGAATCACCAGAATGTTGGGATCAGTTACTACCCGCAGTCTTATGGGCATACCGGACTACATACAAAGTTGCAACCGGGATGACCCCTTTCACGCTTGCTTATGGGTTGGAAGCAATCGCGCCGATGGAGCTCGTAATGCCAAGCTTACGTGTGGCCCTAACTCAGAAATTACTGCCCGAAGACTCTTTGTCCTTTCAGTTGGACACACTCAGAGATCTGGATGAACAGCGTTGGGAAAGCTTCCTAACTCTTCAAGAAGTTCAGTTGGGGCAAGCCCGGACTCATGATCGTTTCCTCAAAACTCCAATTTTTACGGTGGGCCAACTTGCGCTCTTTTACAATGCTAAAGCAAATCATGCTGCTGGGAAATTTAAATTACGGTGGTTCGGTCCTTACTAGATTAGTGAGCAAGTGGGACCAGCTACTTTTCGGTTGACTACCTTGACTGGAATTCCTCTTCCTAAAGTAATCAATGGTTCAAAGTTGCGTCCATATCACCAAGCGCCTGATCGCCGCAAACGTATTTTTCATTCTTCCGTGTGTCATTTTTTTTTTATTATTTCCACGTTTTGGTTGAATAACTATCGTCAAACTCCTCGTTTGGATATCTAATTATGAGTAATCGCCACCCTGTATTATTGATTCTGCTCATGCATGCACGCCGTAATTATGAAGGTTATCATTTCCATACCACGTGATGATTAAGGTTTTCGTTCGCTTCCCGTTGCCAAGTGTCTACTTAATCTTCTTCTTTTCACTGTTAATCGCTATTGTGTCTGTGTGTTCTGTGTGCTGTGTTTTTGTGTTTGCTGAGTATTCGTGTTCTTGTGACTTCGCGTGCGCATCAAGGAAGCGTTAGCCAATTTTGCTACCTTCCGTGATGGATTCCCTCAGGATGTGAGTGAGTTCTTGCGTATACGCGCCCTGTCAAACTTCGCTGAATTGCCTTGGCATTCAGTGGAGTGTCACCCTTTTTACGCGCAGATTATTGCTGCCATCGCCGCCACACCTGCTACGGAGCAGAGTTGGCCGATTACATGTTTACCGTCTCGTGTAGTAATCACGTTAGCTTCATTAGCTGAAGCATTTCGTCTGCCCATGGATGGATTGGAGAATGGTCCTCTCCTTCCACTAGCCACCATGATTGAATTGTTCCCACGACACTCATCGAATGAGTATGCCATTTTGTGTCGCCCTGACCCTGAATGCACTGCATTACAATTCTTAATTTACAAAAACGTACTTACGGGATTTCACACCCATTTTACTCGATGATTGATATGGCTTCTCGTGAGCCTGTCAATTTTGCCTCTTATTATTTCCGTCGCATTCACCATGAACGTGTTATGGTTATTAAGCAAGTTAACAAAGGTGATCTTCCATGGTCACGCCTTCCCCACATCCTTACGTTCCTTTTTCCCACCATTCAAGCCGCGCAACCTCCACCCAATGCATCGCTCTTACTGCATGAAGAATCCACTCGGATGCTTGAAGATGAAGACGAGGATGATGATGCCGATTTGTTTCAATTCCTTCGCCAGAAACATCGTCGCATAAGCCCGTCTGAAAGTCAAGTGCAAGGTTCCACTGCAGCCAATGAAGAGGAGATCTTCCATGACACCGCAACTTCGATCCACCTTGATTCTTCCGACCATTCTTCTCCCATCCGGCAACAGGAGCAAGATGTGTCTACTGCTCACTCCGAAGAAAGCTCTTCTCGGGAGAATTCTCAACAACAGACCCACGAAGATGTGCAAGCCATTGTCGCCAACATTGTTAATGAAGTGATCGCTTTGGTGGAAACGAAAATTAACAGAATTGAAGCGACTACGCAGTAGATTCCCGGAATAGTGTTGGTGCCCAACACTCTTATACCCACTCCTCCACCAATAATTCCGGTCGAGCCCATTGTACTTGTTCAACCTATTGTCCCTGAAGCACCGGATTCCTCATCCTCTTCGCCTAATTATTTTCCACCATCTTCCAATCATCTCTTATCAGCCTCTTCATCCCAGCCACTTCCTCCTCATCCTCTTCCGGTTCCCATGTTTACTGAATTAGAGTCCATGGGTCGAATGCTAATCCAATTCTCACAGCAGCTACCGATGCAACTCAGAATGGTCACTGCTAATATTCGTCAAGAATTGCAGCATAAAGTCGATATCTTAGAAGCAGATATTACTCCACTACAGGGAGAGGTCGATGCAATCAAGGCAGAAAATCATGGCCTATACTTACAAATTCAACAGCTTCAAGATCAGCTAGCACAGAAAGATGTTTTGCTGTGTCAAAAGGATACAGAAATCAGCACGTTGAAGCAAGAAGTCACTGATAAAACAGATGCAATGACTGCCATAGGCAATGAACTGCATAGCATGCAGGAAGCATACAGCATATTAGAAGAAGCCTCTCAGTCTCTGGCCAGCAATGTACTTAAAGCTAAAGTAGAGCTGCATAAGACTACCGAAACCCTGTTTAAGCGTGATCAAGAGTTACAGGAAGAGCTTGGTAGATATCTCAAATTAAAGAAGAAATTTGAAGGAGTCTAGAAGGAAATAGAAGCTTACTACAAAACCATGCAGTTCGAGTCTGAAGAACTGGAGAGAAGAGAAAAGCAGCTCGGTTATCAAGCAGAGCATTTATCCATAATAGATAAACAGATTGAAGATATGAAATTGAGCCGTGACATAGCCCTGGCAAATGATTTCTACCTACAAGAGGCCTTTTTGCAGACACATGCTGACATTTTAATGAGTCAAGTGATTGCCGCAAGCTCTGTTCGTACTGACGCACAGTTAGTCGAACCAGAAACTTTAAAGTTAATGCTGGATTCTTTGAAGCAGAAGATTTCCAGAACTTTTAAATTAGCTCGCACCATGTATATACAGGGCATAGTAGATGAGCCCTAAATTCTGTTTCCGTTGCGGGTTCAAGTCCACCGTGCGTGCCAGTGTAAGCCGTTGGATTGGCATTCTGTATTTTCATAATTCTTATATTTGCCTATCCCGCACAAACCGAAAGGTCGTTGCGAAGTGATGTATCTGCTTATCAATTAATGAAAAGACATTGCGGTGACACTCCGGTGACGAGAAGCGCGATCGCCAGACTGTCTGTCTAGGTGATTGCGGCCTGTGGAGACGTCGTCGTAGTGCAACATTCGTGAGATCGGAGTATTATTGTTCTTACCTTTTGTTTAATTACATTAAGTTGTGATTAACACAGTGAGGTTAAGTACTGATAATAAGTATCTGTGATGGTAATGAATAACTCCTGTGTTACGAACCATGAAAAGTTTAACCAGAGTCATAACCTTAACCCATATAAGAGTTCAATACTGGACATTAATGTACTGCCGCTTGAATAAGTTAATTAAGAAAATCAAGTTACAGGGCCTCTGATTTATCAGACCCCTACCACTCCCAAGAACCCGAAAGAACTTAAAATGCCTGTAATGTAAATGTGCATTTTAACATATTTGGCATGGTCATTTGGCCCATATATCTCATAGTTGAAAGGAAAATCTTTCTCGTTTTGGCTACTTACCTATGTTATCTTTCTTTGATTTTTCATTTTATGATCATTGTCAATATGGAAAGCAAACAAGAAGTGTGCATAGACTGCACATTGACTCTTCAATTCAGCCTTTAGATCTTGTTCATACAAATGTGTGTGGTCCTATGCCCACAAGGTCATTAGGTGGTTCTCTTTACTTTTTCACTTTCATAGATGATGTTACTAAAAAATTTTGGGTATATCCTACGCAATCAAAGGATGAGGTATCCCTATTTTCAAAAAATAGCTTGGTTTATTTGAGACTAAAAGAGGAACTAAGCTCAAAGCTTTACATTCAGATAAGGGGGGTGAGTATACCTTCAATGAATTGACTCTTTTCTACCAGTCTAGAGGAATTCATAGAGAGTTTACGACTCCTTATACCCTAATACAGAATGGTGTAGCTGAAAGGATGAATAGAACTATTGAGGATAGAGTAGTCTCTATGTTGCACCATGCAAAGCTTTCACAAGGCTTTTGGGCAGAAGCAGTATCGGTTGTAGTTGATCTGATTAACCTTTGACCTAGTACTACAAAAGGTCTAAAGTGGCACAAGATTTATGGATAGGGAAGCGACCATATTATGATCATTTTTGAGTTTTTGGGTGTGAAGAATATGTTCATATACCCAAGAATCTTAGACAGAAGTTGGACCATAAGTCAAAGAATTGTATTTTAATTGGATATGGTCGAGAAGGACAATTTGGATATCACGTATGGGATCCGGAAACATGGTCAGTGATCAGAACTAGTGATGTCATTTTGAATGAGTCTAAGATGCATAAACAACCCATTAGGGAGGTTGAAGTGAGAAGAGTGCTATTTGAGGATACTAGTCCTCCACTTAGCATGCATAAAAATGTTGCACATAGGGACGTTCAAGAGAATGTCTGATCAGATCACTCTACAAATGTTCTTGTTCAGTAACCATTAAGACGCTCTACACTTGTCTCATATCCACCTGATAGATATGTTCCAGGTTTATATTTTGTTATAACAGCGAGTCGTAACAAACGAGAACTATGTCATAAAAAGAGAACAACCTCTTCAAAAATCAAGCAAATGGCAACTTGTGTTTGAGATTCATTTATACCAGTATACATATATTTCAAAAATGAAGTGAAAACATGTGATTTTTCGACATTTTTTGTCATTTTCTCATAAAAAAAGAGCTCAAAATGTAGTCAAAGTTTCACTAGATAAGACATTGACATGTCCAAAATTTATATGATAAGACATTGACATGTCCAAAATCTATATGATAAGACATTGACATGTCTAAAATCTATATAAAGAATGTAAAACTGAATAGTTCTTATACAAAAATAACATTTAAGACATATTTTCAATGGGTGGATATCTTATTGTTATTCAAAATTGCTATGAAACATGGTTTCATTAACCAAACTACTTCGAGGCATTTACATAAGCACTAAAAATGTTAGAGAGTTTCAATGCAACTCACAACTATGTCGATCTATGTCTACACCCTCATCATCTGATGCACTTGATTCAGTCTCATATTGTTGAGAGCTCTCTTCTTCTTCTTATATATCCACAAGAGCTCTATCTTCATCCACGTACATACCAAATTCTACAGGATCATGCACAAATCTTCTTGTTTGCCTATGATTTGTTGTACCACATACATCTGGAAGCTTTCATTTTATCATATTGATAGTTGCTTTCCTCAAGTGACCTGTTTTTGTCAAGGAAAAATCATAAACAAGAATATCTACATCATCCATTTTAAGAGTGGTTGTGCTTCAAATATTCTTTTTATTTTTTGAGCCTGTTCGTTTAGTATCACACACCATTTCTAAGTTATATTTACCTGTGAATGCATTACTATTTTTAGTGTAATACCAATGCACCATCAAAGCCTCTATTCTTCTCTGATCAATATCTTTAGTTATCTCTAAAACCTTTGCAATCCAAAATGGTCTAGTAGCCTCATCACCATCAGTACTGCAATAAGTGTTCCAACATTTATCTCTACTAAATTTCCTTGCCATCTTGCTTCTGCCTATTTTTTCATCCTTGGGCCTACATAAATATTTCTTTCTGGTGGATGTATAAAACTTTGAAGTGCATCTGCATTACATGCTTGGGCCACATTCACTGATCTTTGTGTACAAAAATCCCATGTGAATGGAACATCAACTGGCCAACGACCTGCAATCGTATACTCTATAATCTCTTCTTGATGATTGAAAAAGTCCTCCCACCAAGGTACATCTTGATCTCCAGCATATTTTTTTACACGCTCAATATGTCTCTTCTTTTCAATGAGTGCATGCATCCAGCTTTTACTTTGATCAACCACATTTCCACATCTTTCTGTATTGTTTTTATCTTCATATGGTGATTGTTCTGCACCATACACAGACAAATTAGGCACCTGCAATAAGAATCTGCATCCCTCTTTAGGCTCCCACCCAGGAGAAGATGAATACTAGTTTGCAAATAAAAGGGTTATTTCATCAACCCTCCTCATCAAGAATACATGGTTGAAACTAATATTGTGCAATGGAGCCAAAACCTTAGCACTGTTATCAAGGCCCATTGAGCAAAAAAGCTTAAAGTTATAAATCTGTGTGAGGTGTTGAACATCGGGTTTTCGAGTATATGCTTTTGAAATCAGCTCAAAAAAATTGGAAGAGTAAAAGCATTGTTACATGCCAACTTCTTAGAGAACGTACTGAACATTTGATCAATGTGATCATGAGTGTGCTCAACCGGAAGGAAATTTACCTTAACCTTTTGAAATACATGTTTATCAAGAAGCATGCTTAAATATCCAAAGACTATAGAATTTTTATTCTCTCTTGCAGTATTATCAAGTTGCAAATATAGAGTTGGTGGAAAAAGACCCTTCCATGATTGCAAAACCCGATGAATGACAATAAATGTAAGATTTGGATCATTATGCACATTCGGATATGTGAAAAAAACCTTGGACATTACAGTTCCATTGTATACCAAAGCACCAACCAAATGCATTTTCACAAGGACTTCATCTCCAATGTCCTTAGGGATGCGATAAAAATGTGGCAAACAAGTTTTTTTTTTATCCATACCATCGATCAACAAACACATATAACGCTCCGGATTTCTGAGTGTTTTACTTCGATGATAATTGCTTTCTTTCTCCCTAAAGCTTGACTCTCACGATGGTTGTTAAGAAGGTTTTTAAAATTCTCCTTTTCTTGTGGTGTTGTAGCCCCCTTTGCCATGTTTTTCAAAGTGGCGCAAACTCAACATTCACCCATTCTAACTTTACGAGGAATAAGCACATTGTTAAACTCTTGCTTCCATAATCGAGTAAATTGACGATACAACACATACTTCTCATTTCTATTTTCCATGTCTTCTTTATATATTTGAAATACCTCTCGACGAGTAAAGTTATCTGACAAGTGCAGCCTTCCAGTTGTAGGCATAACCTCACAATGCAAGCTAAAATAGTTCATCATCCAATTCATTGCATGATGTCCAACAGATCCTTTGGTCCCAACATGGAACGTATCCAAAATGAGATCCCCATTCATAAGCCCCTGTTGAACCCTATGTATTCTTAAATTTCCCACACCCATTGCAATTTTAAATGCAGCCCTACACCATCGCATCCATTGACTAAAGAAATATTCAAAAGCAACACGTGTTACTAACATGTTATCCTCAATCATTTGCATGTGAGAAACAAGGTATATATCCTGCCTTTCACTATCTAAATGGAGGAATTTCTTTCTTAGGTGCTTTAGTTTCTTCATTCCTAAATTGTACAATCATTTCAAACCACAACGATGCTTCACAATATCCAATGCAATCTGTCTATCTGAAGTAAGAAATTGAAATCTTTTTTGACTTACTTCACGAGGCCTTCTTTTAAAATTTAGATTGAGCGTGCTTTGCCTTTCCTTTGCTCCACATGCACTTGAGTCAGAAGGGAGATCAATGGTTGGATCAGATGGGAGATCAAGAGGTGCATTTGGTTGAGCAGCATTGCACTATGAATTGGATAACTTAAATGACTCATCAGAAAACATAGAATCATCACCACATTCTAAACCATAGGGATCATCACTTATGAGGAAAGGGTCAATTTAGAACAATGAATCCAAAACTGTATCAATATGAGCAGAGGAAGCTGATGCCCAAGCATCCACTGAAAAGATTGAGCTCATCTTCACTCAGTTCAAAGAATACTGAAGATGAATTACCTTTTTAAATTAGTAGAAGTCCGAGATCAAGTGAAGATGTCACATCAAATGTCACATCAAGTAGATATGAAATCAAAAGTTCATTAAAGTACATTAAAGTGCATTAACCATCAAATTACATTAAAGTACTTAAAGCCTAAACTTAAAGTACTTAATTACTCAGATATACACGACTCATGTTTTCAAACTAATAAGGGAACCAAAGATTTGATTCACTTTTGAAAGATGAGATACACCCTTGATTTCAAACTAGATATGAGTCATTGAGTTTTAGCATTATGAGTGAATCAAAATATATCCAAGTTGAGTTCCAATTGGATTAGATATTAAAGTTGTTAGGAGTAGTGCCATTGGCGACTTTACAAGAAGAAATTTTACCTTTGGCTAAGATTTCAAGGATTAGGTTTTATTGTGGTCTTGGCTAGATCTCAAAGAGGTTTGGATCACAAGATGGTGTACATGGAAAGTATATGAAAGAATTGTGTAAATGCTATATCCGTGTCAAACCCCTTGTTACAAAAGATTTTCAAATGAATTTTGAATCTAAGATTTACCTGAACGTTGGATGCTATAAGATAATTTCATTTGATTTTCTCTTTTCAAGCTCATATGTGATAAACATTTGACATGCCAAGACAATGAGTGACTACATTTTTGTTTTTACAGAAACAAAGTATATATTTGATCTTGAAATTTCCAACCTATTTTGTTGAAGACGTTTGAACCCCCAAGGTCTTTGTTCAATGTTTATTCATTGATTAAACCACATTGATGTTCCTTTTCAAGAATGTGTTACAAGATAAATGTAAATATGGACTGAAGTGAAAAGGCTAAGACTATAAAGATGACATTAATGTCCCATATTCAACACAACTTAGACTTGATTTTTCCCCAAGTAGGAGATTCTAACAAACAATTTATACATGAGATTATCCTTCCTCATGTACATACCATACTCTTGCCATTGAAGTGTAAATTTCATGAACATGTATAATTAAATAGTTGCATTAAGAAGCACCTTGTGTGCAAGGTTCTATCCACACATCACTAAACTCGAGGTGAAGCAGCCTATTTGTGTGAGTGGTATTTCTTGGTTAGATCAGTTGACTGATCTAGTTAGATAGTGGATTCATTTAGTTAGATCCAGTTAGTCTCTATTTCAAGTAACCCAAGTGTCTATGAGGAGATCATTCTCATTTCCAAAATCCGCGAGCAAGAGAGAGCAATAGAGCACAGACAACAAAGGAGTGCAGAGCTCAGCAAATCAGCAAGGCAAATCTCATGGAGAAGAAGAATGTTGGCAAGAGTACTCAGAGGTAGACAAAATCATACCACAAAAAAAGATTCCTAAAAGATTCCTTTTGTATGTTTGAGTAAATAGTATGCTTTCTAGGTTTTTATTTTTCTAAGCTCATGAAGCCTAGATCCAATGAGGGTGCAAGTCGATGACATGCATCGACTTTTAGGTGCAAGTCAATCTCAGGCATTGACTTTGGGGTGCAAGTCGATGCCATGCATCGACTTGCACCCCAAAGTCGATGCCTCGCATTGACTTGCACCTAAAAGTCGATGCCTGGCATCGACTTACACCCTCAAGTTGATGCCTGGCATCGACTTAACCCCTCAAGTCCATGCCTGGCATCGACCTGGAAGGTCGATGCCTGGCATCGAATGTGGCCTGAAAGTCGATGCTAGGCATCGACTTTAGGGTGCAAAGTCGATGCCTGACATCGACTTTTAGGTGCAAGTCAATGCTTGGCATCGACTTTTAGATGCATGTTGATGCTTGGCATCGACTTTTAGGTGCATGTCGATGCCAGGCATCGACTTTTAGGTGCAAGTTGATGTGAGGCATCGACTTGAGGGTGTAAGTCGATGCCAGGCATCGACTTGAGGGTGCAAGTCGATGCTAGGCATCGACTTTGTGTGCAATTCAATGCGTGGCATGGACTTGCACACAAAGTCGATGCCTAGCATCGAGTTGCCCCCTCAAGTCGATGGCCGGCATCAATATTGCACCCTACAGTTGATGCCTGGCATCGACATTGCAGCTTGAAGAACACATTAATGTATGTGCTAATATTTCTGAGGCCATTTCAGGGATGCTGAGTCAAAAGGTGAGAGGTCCTTCAAGAAGCTCAAAGTGACATTGAGCTCTCAGATGACAACCCCTGTAAAGGCAAAGGGTAAGCAGTGCGTGCAAAAGAAGCTATTGAAGAAAAAGAAGAGAATTGCTGATGAGGAGTCTTCTGAGTCAAGCTCTAGCTCTGAGGATATTATTGTTGTGCCTGGTGGGGAGCTTGCTTCGGGTATTCTTGGTACTGAGCAGAACAAGATGAGGGAGGACATAGCTCGAAGAAAAGTTGTGAAGAAGTGGTAGTTGTTACACCTACCAATCAATATCATCCATAGGCCACCAATGGATCTAGTCACACAGAGGAGACCCCTTGAGATAAGGGAGCCACACAATTTGCACGTGCAGAATCTTAAGAAGAAAATGAAGATAAATCCTCATGCTACTGTTGTGCCTTTCCTTGTCATGGTGGATCCGAATGAGTGCAACTCTGTGGCGGAGTTCAATGAGGGTCTGTTTGAGGATTATACATATTATGTGATTGGTGGTTCACACTCTGCAAAGGCCCACAGACAGCTAGTGAAGGAGCACCCCACCACATTCTTCTTTAGGTATGCAGAGTGCAAAATATGTGTTGGTCTTACAACTGAGGAAGCCAAGCTTCTTCCTTGGGATCACAACAATGACAATGAGTACAGGCAAAAAATGTCCTCCATAGAGAGAATTTGGTTCTTCCACCATGAATATGAAGATTGTCTCGTGAAGGAGGCTGGAAGAATACATACCAATCTACGAAAGCAATGCCTTATTGAGGTTGGCATTACACTGGATGAAAATAGAAAGTCTGATGCTTTGAGAAAATATGATCCATGATTTCAACTTGCATTTAGAACAGGTGAGATCTGGGATCTGCAGGATAAGATTTTCACAATGTGGGAGAACAAGGAGGTCAAGCGCCAGAAGCAACGGAAGTCGAGGCCAGACCCATAGGTTGATCTGAAGGGAAAGGGAAGGAAAGTTGACCTTTCAATTGAAGAGGCTCCTGAGGACATGAAGCTAACACCATGGAGAGCCCTTCAAGGAATCAAAGATGATACATTGATTATATCAACTTTGTCAAGGGTAATCTCCAAGGAGTTAAGCCTGGATGAGATGGTGACTCAGATAAATAAGTATGTATGTTATTCTCAGATCCTTTTTCCCTCCTCCCATGTTTTTGGTCTAACCTAGTCTCCTTTTCATTTTTGTGACTGTAGTCATAAAGTATACATGAAGATTCAGGAGGTGATGATGAAGAGGCTGGGTTGGTTTTCTTGGGCAAAGGTCCAAGCAGACTATCCAACCACCTCAACATACAAAGATTTATCAGAATATTTTATCTTGTTTCGTGATTGGGTAGGTTCTTCTTTCAGAGAGCATGCCTAGTTTGCTATTAGACTTGATGCCTGGATTCACCTAACCAATTTGATGCCAGACATCGACTTTTAGTAGCAACTCGATGCCTGACATCAACTTACTGCTGAATGTTGATGCCTGGTATCGACTTGGTGGCATAAGTAGATGCCTGGCATCGACCTAGTGGCATAAGTCAATGCCAGGTATCGACTTATGCGAGATATCAATGCGAGGCATCGAGTTTCAGTAGAAAGTCGATGTCGGGCATCGATCGAGACACGAAATTGATGCAAGGCATCGATTCCTCATGTTTCCTTTGGTATATCAAAGAGCTCATTTAATTGTCTTTCCACTTGTTTCTATAGAAACCAAAGAAAAGTAAGTCTGCATAGGTAGTAGATGTTTGCCCCCCTACATTCTTGGCTCACATTCAAAGAGCAAGGCATGAGAAATCTAGACTGAAAGCCAAGGAGATTGATTTTGATGATGAACCTGATCTAAAATGTTTCTCCAATCCCCTAGACCCCCTTAGGCCTGTATATTACAATGTATTCTGTGGTGATGTAAATAATATTTGTACTGTTGTGCCTAGAAAGCATTTCTCCCTTCTTATAGTAGACATGCCCTATGGATTTAGAATGTTGGGATCAGTTAATGATGACGAACCCTTCAAACACCCTCAAATTTGGAAGATGTCACTGATTTTGTAGAGTTGACTATGTCTCCTCTTTGGAGGATAGTAATTTTCCATAGCAGAGACCATTCTTTCTCTGTTTCAACTGCTCTGAAGTCAAGATGTCATGTTGTGGAGTGCCTCACATGGTAAGTAATCTTCTTTCTACCTCCATGGCTGTAATGATGCTCTCTCTCACTTATAGTTCTCGTTGGCCGGGTGAAGACAAACATCAATCATACTCCTTTGCATACGTTTGTGAGCTCCAGTGAATGCATTACAGTTGGCTATTATGATGAAGTAAGCAAATGGAGAGTCAGGGAGCATTGCAATGAGAATGGGATCTCCAATGTGCTCATGTTCCCAGCCGTTACCAAGAAACTTCGTCATGTAGCTGGGGACAGGACATTGGTTAACCCCTATCAAAAGCCACAAAAGCTCATAATGAGATTGATTCAACTATTCTCCAATGATGATGACTAGGTCCTATACCTTTCTTTGGGCACAGGTTTTCAATTGTAACGTTTCTCATTAGCTATGATGTTGATTGGCCTCTAAGTGGTTTTCTTTTGTTTCACGAACAACTCTGGCTTGCTCCTTAAAGATGTTTAGGCACTGCATAGCTCTGGAGAAGGATGATGCTCAAGTGAGCTTCATTAGAATGAGAATCAATGGGTTGAATGAATGCCCAGATGAAGACCAAGAGGTTGGAAGGAAGCACATTGCAGACACGGAGAGATTCCAACCGGCTTCAAGGGATCCTGTTCCCCCACTTGCAGATGAACTGGGAGACATGGCTGACCTTGAAGAGCCAATCTTGGAGCAAGACAGGTAGGAGATGTGTTCTAATGTTCCAGAGGATCCCATTATGCATGAGCCGGAGGAAACCTATGATCAACTTCTATTGTAGAGTCTTATTATTCTTGTAAAACATACATGAAATGTAAACATCATTTTAATAGAAATATAATGCTGAGTTCTGTTTCCACTTTGTGCAAAGCTAGACTTATCTTGAGCATTTCTCTGATGAATGTGTGAATGTTTCTTAATATAATTTTGTTGATTATAATCTTCTCTTGGGAATGCTTTTGTGATATTTATTTCATATGCTATGAATATGGCCCAACATTCAATGAGGATCTTAACTATACAAAGGGATGATCTTAACTGCCTTGTTAAAATGTTGGACTTTTGCAACATATGTATTGCGATTTTTGAGTAGCTTTTAATCAGTTATAGTCTGTGCTTGTTGAGGTTCTAGATGTAATGAAGGAGTTTCGCCAATTCTTACTTGTACCTTCAACTCTAATCTCTTATGTCAAAGATCATGATGTGGGATTCTTGATCATCTGAATAACTAGTTTTCATGGCACCAAGTATTTTAACATATCTATCTTGACTACTTGGGTTATAAGATCAAGCTTCTACTCAATATTTACAAGCAAGAACAACTGATGCTTTCTTGATATTGTGAAATGACCACTTTATTGCTTGATAGCATGGTCTTTAGGTAAAAAGGAATAGAGAAAATGTCTTTGTTCTCCTTTGTTGTGACTCAGTGTTTTATGCTAATAGTGTTGAGATATCAAGCTCAACATGTGATGATCCAAGATGACACGTACCAGTTTTTTGTTTCTCTGACATATATAGTTGTCACACCAGTATATGTCAGGGATACTTCATTGAGCTTTATTAGATTTATCTACCGAGAGTGATGGCACATTTGTTTCTTGCCAGCTCACTCATTCGCAGACATTAGGTTTTTCCTTATGTACTTGTCTTTATATATTGCACTAGTTGTATTCTTATTTTTTAGGTCATTCTTGTACATTCCTTTTATGTAATAGAAGAAGAAGAAGAAGATCATTCTTCCTTGCCTCAATCTGTGTGTGTGCTTCTCCTTGAGAGTGAGAGTGTGTGTGTGAGCTCTCTTCCTTATCTCCTTCCTCGTGACATGGTATCAGAGCCAGCGTGGTTGTAGAGAGCTCGTGGAGAAGGCGACGATGAAGACTACACGGAAAGGCGTGGAGAAAACGCGATTTCACAAACGGCCTCCGTTTGCTACGAAGTTTCGGAGCCATCTCGACCTTTGTTTCGAGCCTGCAAGGTGGGGCCCATAGAAAAACCAGGTCAGTTTTAGAAACTGTAACTTGCGTTGTGTTCGGCGACACTCATATATTCCAGATTCAGAATTTCAAGTGATTCCATGTACTGTTGATACACGAAAACTGTGTTTTTTTGAGATCGAACTGTCACGTCATAGTGCGACAGTGTTCAAGCAGAAGTGCTTCTTGTAGTGTGTTGCGGTGTTGTGAATTGTTGCAAAAATGGCAAACGCAGATGGAATGAGTCAGCTTATGATTGATAAGCTGGACAAGAACAACTTCCATGCTTGGAGATTCAGAATGACGAATTTCCTGATGGGAAAAGGCTACTGGAAGTACATCGAAGGAGAGAATGAAAATGCTCTGCAGTTACCAGAATGGAATCGGACTACAGAACAGTTAAGACCATATGAGGAATGGAATCAAGGAGCATGAAAGGTAATGTATTGGCTATTTGTTAGCATACAGGATAGCATGATTGGACACATACAGGATGCCAAGACTCCAAAAGAGGCTTGGAACAGTTTGGTCACTTTGTACGAGACCAATACAAAGGCACAAAAATTGCAACTCAAGAACGAGCTGCATACATTGGAGAAAAAGAGCATGTCGGTAAGTGACTACACTCTAAAAATCAAAAGCATATGTGAGTCACTTGCATCTATTGGCGTGAATGTAGATGATGATGATAAGGTGGAAGTGTGCCTTCGTGGTTAAGGAGCTGCATATAAGCAGTTCAGAACTTCTATATAGACCAGGGAAAATATTCCGAATTTTGCTGATTTGGTCTCTATGCTCATCATTGAAGAAAAGAATCTTGGTGAGGATTCAAACTCCCAAGGAAAGCCCAGTTCTGAGCAGGTATTCTACTCTGGCAGAGGAAGAGGCAGAGGTAGAGGTTTTGGAAGTGGAAGAGGAAATAGTAACCAAGACCAAGGTCAACAACAGAATCATATAGGAGGAAGAGGATAGTTTCGAGGCAGGGGGAGCCAAAGAGGTCGCAGAAATTTCGAAAGAAATGATTCAGGTAATGATAGTAAAGGTTGCTGGAATTGTGGTAAACCTTGACACTTTGAACGTGATTGCAGGTTAAAGAATCAAAATAATAGAAGGCAACAAAACAACTGTGCATCCACAAGTGCAGATGATTCTGAGAAGTTGTTTATGGTTCAACATCACATGATGAATACGATGTCTACTGGTGTTTCAAAATCAAATGATAATGTCTCGTGTGTTGATTCAGGTGCTTCAAATCACATGACTAGTCATGCAGAATGGTTTAGTAGTTTGCAGAAAATGCCAGTTCCTGGATATGTTGAAACAGGTGATGACACATCGCATCCTATTGAGCATACAGGAAACATAGCATTGTCTATGGAGGACGGAAAGGTAAAACATCTCACTGATGTGCTGCATGTTCCAAATATAACGAAGAATCTGGTTTTTGTTGGACAAATGGTTGACCAGGGATTACAAGTCAGGTTCAATGCTGATGGATTATATGTAGAAGAGTACAAGCAGGATGGACGATTGGTTGCCAAAGGAAACAAAGTGGGTAGGATGTTCACCTTAAATGTGAAGATTCCTGAAATGAATGCAGCCATGTTTGCAAAAGGTGCAAGAGTTATTGCAGATATAGAGATATGGCACAAACGGATTGGACATGCAAACTTGCAAAGGCTGAAACTGATGCAGTCAAAGGAGATTGTCCATGGACTACCAAATTTCAAAGTTGCAGAAATGCAAAAGGTATGTGCAGCATGTCAATTTGGTAAACAATCGAGAGCATCATTTCCACATGACAAGCATGTTAGTGAGAATGTACTAGAAGTAGTACATACAGATGTTTGGGGTCCAACAAAGACCACATCTATGGGCGGTTGTAGGTTTTATGTTACTTTCATTGATGACCATACGCGCAAAGTATGGGTATATTTCATGAAAGAGAAGAGCAAGGTGTTTACTCACTTCCAGAATTTTAAAGTTATGGTGGAAAAGCAGACAAGGAAGTACATTCAAACATTGGTCTGATGGAGGAGGTGAATACATGTCAAATGAGTTCAGCAGTTTTCTAAAAAATCATGGAATTCGGCATCAGTTTTCATGCAGGTACACACCACAACAGAATGGTGTTGCTGAATGCAAAAATAGACATATTGCAGAAATAGCAAGAGCCTTGATGGCTGAGAAGAATATGCCTCATTGTTATTGGGGAGAAGCTGTGCATACTACTGTATACATCATGAACAGAACTCCGACTGCTGCTATATATCAAGTTACACCTGAAGAGAAGTTTACAGGTCAAAAGCCAAACTTATCACATCTGAAAGTTTTTGGCTGTATTGCATATGTACATGTTCCAGATGAGTTGAGGAAGAAGCTTGATCCGAAAGCAAAAAAAAGTGTCTTCATTGGATATTCCCTTGAGCAAAAGGGGTACAAATGTTATAACCCACTCACACGACAGGTGAAGGTGAGCAGAGATGTGGTATTTGATGAAATGTCAAGCTTCTATGCAGATGCCAAAGAAGGACTGAAACTTGAACCAAATGACAAAGAAAATGCTGAAACATTTAGTGCAGAATCTCAAGTTTTGAGTGGACCGGATGCATCACCAAGCAATAGTTCCAACTCAAATCCATGGAGTGGAAGATTGCGTGGAAATTTCAGTCCAGCAAATTCATCAAATACATCCAAGAAAGGTAAAGAAAAGCTTTCTACTGGTAGTAAAACAGGTGCAAGTTTTGAAGACGTTGATGGAGATTCAAGCGGTTCAGAAAAGAGTTTTGATGAGGAACTTGGATTGCCCTCTGTGAAGACTCCAGGAGTAAGAAGGGCACATGCAGATGATACAAGAAGAAGTGACCTAGGACCAAGAAGATCTGGGAGGATGTGTAATTCAGTGCAACGATTGACATATGATAGTTACATGGCTCGCCATTGCGCCTACATGACAAAGGTAATACAAGATGCTGAACCTTCTTGTTTTGAAGATGCAATTGGTAATGCAGATTGGGAAAAAGCTATGGATGAGGAGATGGCTGCACTTTATGGAAATGATACATGGAAGCTGGTTCCATTGCCGCAAGGAAAGAAATCCATAGGCTGCAAATGGGTTTACAAGGTAAAGCATAATGCTGATGGTAGCATAAGCAGGTATGAAGCACGATTGGTAGCTAAAGGTTATGCACAGACATATGGCATTGATTATGAGGAAACATTCAGCCCTCTAGCTAAAATGTCTACTGTCAGAACACTTGTTGCATTAGCTACAGCAAAAGGATGGACTTTGCATAAGATGGATGTGAAGAATGCTTTCCTACATGGTGAGTTACAGGAAGAAGTATATATGGACCAGCCACAAGGATATGAAGATTCAAAGCATCCAGAATATGTTTGCAGGTTGCAAAAGGCTTTGTATGGGCTAAAGCAGGCTCCGCATGCATGGCATGCAAGGATTGCTGATTACTTAACCAGCATTGGGTTTTCTATGTGTGATGCAGATCACTCACTATATGCAAGGAAGGCTGATGATGGCATCACCATCGTGGCTATTTATATTGATGATCTGATTGTAGGTGGTGATAATGAAGAAAGCATCAAAGAGGTAAAGAAACTTCTTATGCAGGAATTTGACATGAAAGATCTTGGTGTGCTACGCTATTTCTTGGGCATTGAGTTTATACATACAGAAACAGGTATATGGATGTCGCAAAGGCAATATGCCTTGAATATGCTGCAAAAGTATGGTATGGATGATTGTAAGCCAATTTCTATGCCTTTAGATCAGAATTTGAAATTGCATACTACATCAGGTGAAGCATTGGAAAATGCTACTATGTACAGGAAAATTGTGGGGAGTCTTATATATCTTACAATTACAAGGCCTGATTTAAGCTACACTGTTGGACTTGAAAGTCAGTTTATGCAGGTTCCGAGGAAGCCACATTTGGATGCGCTGAGGCGCACTCTACGTTATGTGAGTGCTACTTTGGATTATGCATTGTTTTATGAAGCTGGTGTAGATTTGCAGGTTCATGGATACACCGATGCAGATTTGGTTGGTAGTACTCCAGATAGAAGATCTACTAGTGGCTTTCTTTTCTCACTTGGAGGTGCAGCTATTACATGGAGCAGTAAGAAGCAACCCACTATTGCTTTGTCGAGTACAGAGGCTGAGTATAGAGGTGCTGCAATGGCAGCATGTGAGGCATCATGGTTGGAGATGTTACTTGCAGATTTAGGTGTGGAAGTGCAAAAGCCTATCACTATCTATTGTGATAATCTTAGCAGCATACAGTTAGCACGGAACCCTGTTTTCCATGCTAGAACAAAGCATATCGAGGTACATTATCACTTCATCAGAGAGAAGGTATTAGCAGGGGATATTGATCTTGTTTATGTGAGAACAGATGAGCAGGTTGCTGATATTTTCACCAAAGCACTTGGAGCTGAGAAGTTGAAGAAGTTTCAGAAGATGCTTGGATTACAGGATATGGCATTGAGCTTGAGAGGGAGTGTTGAGATATCAAGCTCAACATGTGATGATCTAGGATGACACGTACCAGTTTTTCGTTTCTCTGAAATGTATAGTGGTCACGCCGGTATATGTCAGGGATACTTCATTGAGCTTTATTAGATTTATCTACCGAGAGTGATGGCACATTTGTTTCTTGTCAGCTCACTCATTCGCAAACATTAGGTTTTTCCTTATGTACTTTTCTTTATATATTGCACTGGTTGTATTCTTGTTTTTTAGGTCATTCTTGTACATTCATTTTATGTAATAGAAGAAGAAGAAGAAGATCATTCTTCCTTGCCTCAATCTGTGTGTGTGCTTCTCCTTGAGAGTGAGAGTGTGTGTGTGAGCTCTCTTCCTTATCTCCTTCCTCATGACAAACAGATGTCGGTGAGCCTTCTTGCTACAAAGAGGCTATGCAAATAGAGGATCATGTCAAGTGGGAGCATGCCATGAAGAGTAAGCATGATTCTATTCACAAGAATGGTACTTGGGATGAGTACCTTTGCCAAAGGTCAAGAAAGCTTTACCATGTAAATGGGTATATAAGCTGAAATTCACATCAGATAGTGCTTCTCCAAATTATAAAGCATGACTTGTTGCAAAGGGTTTTAAGCAACAACATGGTGTTGATTTCAAGGAAATCTTCTCACCAGTAATCAAGATGATGACCCTGCACATGTTGCTTGGATTCGTTGCAATGGAGGACTTGAAGCTAGTCCAAATGGATGTGAAAATTGCTTTCTTGCATGGAGATCTTACAAATGAGATCTATATGGAAGAACTAGAGAGTTTTGTAGTTCTTGGCAAGGAAGGTCTAGTTTGTAAGCTTAAAAAGAGCTTGTATGGACTTAAACAGTCCCCTAGGTAATGGTAACAAACATTTGATGCTTTTATCAAGTCTCAAAGCTATTCTCAAAGCAATGAGGATCATTGTTTCTACACAAAGAGATGCTCAGATGGCAAGTTGATATGCTTAATAATTTATCTCGATGATATGTTGATTGCTGGAAAGTCCTCTTATGACTTGAAAATTCTCAAAAAGAAGTTGAGTGAGACATTTGATATAAAGGATTTGGGGGATGCCAAACATATTCTTGGCATGCACATTACTCATGATAGGAGTAAGAGATGCATATACTTGTCTTAAAATAAGTACATATCCAAAGTACTTCACAGGTTCAATATGCAGGGTGGAAAGGCATTGAGTACACCTTTACCCATATATGTGAAATTGAGCAAGGATGATTTCCCCAAATGAGATGAGGAAAAGGAATTCATGACCAAAATTCCTTATCAGTATGTTTTTGGTAGTCTCATGTATGCTATGGTAGCTATGAGACCAGACATTGCATTTGTAGTGGCAGTTGTGAGCAGATATATGTCTAATCCTGGTAAGAAACATTGGGAAGCTGTCAAGATTATTTTGAGATATCTAAGTGGCACTAAGGACAAGTGTCTATGCTTAGGTAGAGGGAAAGCGTCCATTATTGGTTACATAGATTCTGACTATGCTGGTTGTGTAGACAATCATAAGTCTACATCAAGGTACATTTTTCATTTTGTTGGAGGTGCTATCTCTTGGAGATCTCGTCTTCAAGAATGTGCAGATATCTCCACCATAGAAACAAAGTATATTGCATGAAGTGAGGCATGTACGGAAGCATTGTTGCTTTCTCATCTTGCTTGTGATATGGGTCTACCTCAGCATGTACCTCGTTTGCTGAATGATAGTTAGAGAGCCATTGCTTTGGCTAAGAATCTGGTCTATCATTCGAAGACCAAGCACATTGAAGTGAGGTATCACTTCCTTAGGGATTTCTTAGCCACTTAGCACATTATTCTTGAGAACGTTCATACTTAAGATAATGTTGTCGATGCTTTGACTAAAGCTCTACCACAAGATAGCTTTCGACACTATTATCACTTGATGGGGGTTACTTAATTCATGATCTTACATAGTCACTTGTATAATTTGTCACATGCCCATCAGGTGGGAGGTATAGTTTGTATACTTACACTCAGGTATTCTGTATCATTCTTCATTTTTTTCTCCCATAGTTACTTTGGTTGTATTCGGCTTTGATGGGAGATTGTTGCCATTACTGTCCATGTGAAAGGCCAAATGGCCACTAGAAACTTTTGTATACGTTCTTTAATAAAATATATAGTGCCTTGGTCAGCCACATATTGTAAGTTTGATAGAATTTGTAAAACATGAGAAGTCTGTGTTCCTGCTCCCAATATACTATGTTTTTTTGCATATTTTGTAGCCTCTGTGCAGAGTATTGTGTGCACTGCAAGGAGCTCCGTTTTCTACTCTGAGGATTTCATCGTGGAGCTCTCAAGAAGGAGAGTGCATTGTGGTTCATCGCTATCAAAATACTTCATGACACACATGCATACATACACACATATGCACAATTGTACATACACATAGATGTGTACATGCATACATGCACACATTCATGCATATACACACATGCATACATGCACACATGAATGCATATACACAATTGCATATGTCACACGGACATGCACATAGATACATACACATCACACACACACATGCATGCATACATACACACATGCATATACACATGCATATAGGCATGCATACATAGATACATGTACGCATATATACACACGTGCATACATAAATACACACATGGATACACACACATGGATACATACATACATACATCACGCATGCACACACACATATATACAAACAATCACACACACATACACATATGCACATACATACATACATATATGTCACACACACATGCATACACATATACACATGCATACATACACCCATGCAATCATACATACACATGCACATACATACATACGTGTATCACACACATGCATGAAGATTGATACATGCACATCCACATACATAGACATTAGACACACAAATGTATACATACACATGCATGCATACACATGCACATCACACACACATACACATGCATACACACACATGCATACACACACATGCATACATGCACATGCATTCACACATGCATACATGCACATGCATTCACACATGCATACATACTCACAAGCATACATGCATGCATACACACACACATTCATATATCACACAGACATGCAAATACATATATACTCATCGCACAGATGCATACATACACATAGATACATATACACATACATACATGTATATGTGCATATATGTAGGCATACATAGATGTATACACACACACACATGGGCATACATACATACACATGCATATACACACATGTATGCATACATACATACATACATACATACATACATACATACATATACATACATATACATAAACACATACATACATACATACATACATACAAACATACATACATATATACATACATACATACATACACATATGCACACACATGCACATACATGCACATACATACATACATACATACATATCACACATACATGCATACATACACATGCATTCACACATGCATACATACTCATATGCATACATGCATGCATACACACACACGCACATACATCACACACACACATGCATACACATACACATGCATATATACATACATGCATAGATGCATGCATACACACATACATGCATAGATGCATGCATACACATGTAATAGGCATGCATACACACACTTATGCATAGATATACATACACACATGCGTACATACATACATTGCATAGATACATACATACATACATACACAATACACACATGCATATAAATACATACACACATATACATACATACATACATACGTATATATATATATATATGTATATATATATATGTATATATATATATATATGTATATATATATATATATATATATGTATATATATATATATATATATATATGTGTGTGTGTGTATGTGTGTGTGTGTATGTATGTATGTGTATGTGTGTATGTATGTATGTATATTGTATGTATGTATCTCTCTCTCTCTCTCGCTCTCTCTCTCTCTCTCTCTCTCTATATATATATATATATATATATATATATATATATATATATATATATATATATATATGTATGTATATATATATATATATATATGTCTGTGTGTGTGTACCTAAGTCTTGAAGCAATAGGGACTTGTGTCGTTGAGACTAGACCTCAATCGCCTCACAAGTGCATATAGTGGTGGTTTAATACACATGTAATTATCAATTTGAGGAAATGTAAGAACCAAGTGTTTGAAGACGTGTGCGCACATGATGTAAAGTGAAGTGGCTAACGTACAATGCATGTGAAAATCCTTAACTACCTCTCTAACTCACTAATTCTCTGAAAATGCATGCCATGATACCATTTACAGCAGTAAGCACAAATTCGAACTTTTCTCCTAGCTCCAAACTCCAAATATGGTCAATGACAGGTTCCTTTTGAAGCTCTCGATGAGACGCAACTATTAGTAGTATCATTGAATCTAACAAACGTGCTTCAAGTTATGAGCAAAATAGTGAATGGCAGGAAGCACCAACACTCGCTTCACAACTTGTAATGTCTCACACACACACTACAATAGTTAAAAAGTGATAGGAAGGGATAGATAACAGTTCTACACACACAGTTCAAGCATTACACACACACACACAAACGATCATGGAGAAGGAGGAAATCAGTAGGAAAGAAGCAAATTCAAAATTCTTCTTCAATTCTTCACAATTGCAAAAAGTCCTATACAAGAGTTACAAAGTGACTTATATACAAGTGCCCTAAGAATGGTCCTTTCACACAAGAGTTCGGCACTTTTATTGACTAACTCTAATTTCTTACTATTTTACGATAGTTCTGTTACAAGGATTTGGGGATTATGCATCTACAGGACTCCTCTAGTGCTTTTACATGGCTTCAAGGGAATTTCATAGGATTTCGAAGAGGAAAATTTATGTTGATTAATTTGAAAATTTTGGGGCTCCTCTTTTGTGCCTCTTTTCTCTACAACACTCTCCACCTCTTTGTCTCTGTCGTCCTTTGACAAGCTTTGCTTCATGTCTTTGTTTGCTATGTTAATTCAGGCTACCATGCACGAATCTAGTGGCTAAGAATGTGATATTCTTAGTCATGCGTTTCCGCTTCTCAGCCTCTCCCCTTTCTAACTTTTAGTCCTCAGATCTGTCTTTGTCTTCACAAATCTGACCCCGTTGTATTTCTCTGACCTGTTTACTTCTTTACATTGCATGCATTAAGTGGATGAGGAAGCTGTGTGCAACCTCCCATGAAAAGTCATGATTGTTACCTTTCTTTATTTCCACTCTTTAGGACCTGGTCCTTTGGCATTGTAGTCGGATGCATGCCCCTGTGGGGCATTGCATAGAGGGTAGTTCTTTCTTATTGAGCTTCTTTTTTATTGAGCCGTTTTGGTCTTCGATCTTCTTCTTCTTCTCTTTTTGCTTAATTCTCCCTCCACAGGTTCCTCCTCCTGAACTCTATCATCCTCGAGAAGCTTTTTGTGGTGACGTGCATGAGTTTGTATTACTTTTTTCTCTCTATGATTACGCGAATTTGCTTGACATATCATCAGTTCCTTCCATTGTGCAAACTTTACCCCATCGTCTAGTGCATGTCTATTATCTGCAAAGAAACGTAGCTCATAGGCTACCAGCCTTGCATTTAAGTTAGAAGATATTTTGACAAATATCTCCAAGTCCATCTCAAAAAATCCTGAGAAGAAAGCTTCCTCCACTGTTTGCATATATGGACTCGGGAGAAACATAAGCCTTGAGTATATTTCCATGATGGTTAAGCGACTCGGGGTACTGGATAGATAAAAAACCAAAGCATCTGCTCCTTGATTAATTCCTATAAAGTTCAAAAATGTGTACTGCACGTGTTGAAACACTTTCAAAACTATAAAAAGCATACTCAATATCTTATTGGTCATTTTAATGGCCAACTTTGGTACTGTCGCATATCTAGATAGCAAAAAATCGATGGTTTGCACCATGTACTCTTCTGTAGGTAAGTAGTTACATGGTAGAATTAGTAGTAGTGGATAGTTGAGCCATTGATTATTTAACCTACCTTGGCGCTTTGCTTCCCAAAATTGTGTCCACGTTCATCTTCTAGGAACTAGGCAAAAAGATGGATTAACTTGAAGCGCATATGGTGCTGACTCCTAGTGTACTCTTTGTGTTGGATTCTTCTCCAAAAATCGCCTCAACACGCAATCTGCCTCATCAAAATCCTCTTGTGAATATGAGAATGTCTGTACAGTGAATTGCAGATCATTATCGGGTCCTTTATTGGTGGTCTTCTTTATATATTGTCATGTCTCTTCTTTGAGTAATCCGTAAGGTATATTGAATGTCTTTAAAATCTGTTCCAGGATTTGGCTTTCAATCTTAGCCTGTTTCATTACTTGCACCACTAGATCTTGAAATTGTTCAGTAAGCTGGGACATCAGTAGTGCCCTCTCATGTCGGCTTAGTTTTGCAATAAACCGATCATGTCTTTCAGTGCTCGGCTTTGCTTCCTCGCTTACAGGTGAATGATACATGGGGGGAGAAAGAGGGCGTACCTGAGTCTCCACAGTAGCCGCTTGGGAGCTTGGATCAAGTGGTGTCCCCATCATAGTTGTTTGTGTTATCTGAGCCTATAGCCTTTCAATGGTATCCTTCTTCTCTTTGACTTCATTAGCCGCTTTTGATAGTGCTTCTTTGGTAGCCAAAAGTTCATTTCCTATAGCACTTATTTGATCGGCATCTTCATTATATATCACAAGAATTATATCTTCAGCTCATTTCCACCGCTTTCTGAGTTCGTTCGTGTCATGCATGAACTTTCTCTCCCATTCTTCTCATATGGTTTGCTCTTTTTAACTAATCTTCATACTTTGCAATTTGAGCTTCTTGTGCTTCTATAGGTTGGTTGCACATGATGGAAGTCATAAGCTTTTTATTTCTACTCCTTAAATTGTCTCCTCCCTTCATATATAACTTTATTTGAGATTCAAGCAGTTCACTTCTAGCATTCATTCGTGCTTTTTCAGTGTCACCTGCTTCAAACTTGATTTGGAGTCCTTTGAGTTGATCTTGGAGTTTCTGGTTTTTTGTTGTTAACATGGTGCACTTCTCCATGGCTTCTTTAGCTTCTCTTTCCTTGGCTGATAGTGCTTGTTGAGCTTGAATTAATTGTGCAGATAGTATGTCACTCATTACCTAGAATTGGCCTTGTTGGAAATTTAGTAGGCCCATAAGTAATCTCACAGGTCCAAGTTCCATAGATCCAAGATCGACAACACAGATTCCAACAATCTTCCACTATTAACCAAACATGAACATACCACACTTAATCATACAAATGATGAGACAAAGACAAAGAAAGATTAGACAACATGTGTAGAGTGTTACATAAGCTATAGCTTACTCACACTATCATATATACAAATGTCAATGTACAATGTGGGAGTAAAAGTTCTTAACCACTCTACGTGAACAGAAATAGATGGATGAGTGAATGTACAAATGTAACAAACATATTCAGATGTATGGACAGAAATATGAATATATATGAGATGTGTGACCTAAAAGGTTGTAGAAGCGTGCATATGAGTGTTGCTAAGCCATGATGCTTGGTGCTTCTTGTTGTAGAGGAACTACAAACTATATCTACACATGTTGTGATATTTTGAGCAAAATGGACTATAGCACACATGGGACATTGATACCTGGTGTAGCTCAAGCGTAAGCACCACCTCCTTTACTTGTCAATCCGCGGAGATGTGAGGACCGGTATGAAGACCACGAGCAAGTGAAGGCACAAGTGCATGAGTGAAAGCACACAAACATGCACACACATACACACACACGCGCACAAGGTAAGATCAAAGAGAGGAACAATGGAAAGCTTCGATTGCAAAAGAGTTCTCTTACAAAAGCTCTATTCTCTAACAAGCTAACCTCAAAAATGAGCTCTCTAACTCTTTTTATAGTTTTTTGACTAGTTTTGGCCCTGTCCAGACCTAGTGTCCGGCCTAGTTAAAAATTAGGTTCCAGGACTTATTTGAGGGCTAAAACAAAATCTAAAAATTATGAAAATTGGTAGGATGATAGTTCTACTACTCATCAAGCTCGAGGACTCCTTGACTTGAACAAAATGCACTTACAAAAATAGAAAATGGTATTTACAATGGTTTGTAGTGATAAAAATCACTATTTTTGTAGGGGATTCTTCTAAAAGTTTGACATGTACTTCTTGGAGCTCCCTACTTGCTCCTTCTTCTTGTGTGTCTACCTCTTTAATGTGCTCCTGTGCTTTGTCCTTCACCTTGAGCTTCAACACTCCCGCCCTCTCAAGTCTGTCGTCCCTGACAGACCCTTGTTGTAGTGGTTGTCCCAAGTCGTGCTTCAGAGGTAGTGTCCCTTCTGTATCAGCAAGATCCATCGGGCATCCAAATGTGGCAGGGTTGGTTGTCCAATTCTTCATTTGTCATTGCGAGCCTTTGCAAGTTGTAGCCCCTAGGTATGTGCTTCTTCCTTGGATTCCAGCATGACTGTGTCGTTGTGAGTCTCCATTGATGACCTCTAGATCTTCCAAAGATGATATTCATAGTAGTTATGCCAAGTACTCATAACCCATAATGAATGATGGGTAAGTGTGTTCGTGCATGGGTTGAGGAAAATATGTGCCTTGTGCATGGCCTTGTAATGTAGCCCTATACATGCTTACTTGGAAAATGCATTGGAAGAAGTATGATGCAAAAATTGGGGTCTTGAGCTAAGTGGTCAAGGATGTGCCGACGAAGAGGTTTCCTAATCTATCATGGTTATGGTGTTGCCAAGGTAAAAGATACTTACCATGGTGAAGCATCGATCGATGTTTATCTCATCCTATTGTGCTCCCGGCATTTGTGATGGACATTGTTGATGAATGTCCATGTTGAGGATCCACTGATGAAATTCTTTGAGTGCCTGGTCCTGTCTGCTCTCTTCAAAGCAACATTTTCCAAATACTGAAAATTGAATTTCTTTGTATTCCTTGACAAACAACATTGGGTAACTACACCAAGCTTAGTTTCACATATTCTCTTTAGCTAACCATAAGCAGGAGTCTTCTCACTCAGTATACATACAAGGAATTTTTGGGTACCACAACTACCCCTTGCAGATACCACCTTGGATGCTCTCAAACATACAGTAGTTCCATGAGCCAAATCTTGGAACAAGCTCTCTCTCTCTTTTCTCCTCCTTTTTTTTTTGGGGGGGGGGGGGGGGGGGAACAATGTCACAAAACAAGAAGAAAAAGGTTAGTATCAATAAAAATATTTGACATATGTCAATGTGCTCTTGTGCATGGGACTCTCAAGTGTGTCTATGCTCGGCCATGTAATGTGGCCCTATATTAATGCATACTTTGGAAATGCATAACCAGAATGGTGCAAAAGACAGGGTTGTGCAAGGAGCACATGGTTGTCGCTCGTCGAGGCTCTCTATGTTATTTGGGGATGTTGATGCCATCTGTCATGGAGGTATCCATTGGATTTCGAGATGACAATTGATCTTGCCTCCTTATGGGGATCCATTTGAGAACGATTTGTGACTGTGTAGTGCACACATTTGGCCTATTCCTCCTTGGCTGGTTTCATGATTGTTGTGTCCCTTGTGGTTGGTGCTTTGGTTTTGTAGGGGCCGCTGATGCTTTTCGCTTCCAAACTCATACCTCTGTGGCTTGTCGCTTGACTCGCGTTGAAGAGGTTAGTTGGTCTACTTTTGTTCTTGGTGTTTGGTTCTGACCTTTGCCTCGCCTTGGCTTCTTTTTTGAGACTTTTCGCGTATGGGAGAGCATAGGTTGTTGCAGACGTAAGAGCTTCCTGGGTACCCACTTGTGTAATCGCCCTTGTTGAGCTGCAACTAATTTCTTAGGCAGCCAAGTTTGTCAAAGATACTTGTGGTTGAGCTTGTCTGAGCTTCTTCCTTCATCTTTAGGCCTGGTTGGCTTGCCTGGATGGGGTTTGTGGGTCCAAGGTTGGAGGTTGTTCGCCTTTGCATATCCAGATCTGCGTCATGCCCGGAACTACTTTCTTGTTGAATGGTGTCTTTCTATTTGCTATAGCAGTTATCTTGAATTGTTGTGCTTGCTTCTTAGGTTGAGCTACTGGGGATTCTTTACTCTTCAAAAAAGAAGGAGGGTTTGCTTGCCTTTGGGACTGTCCTTCAATGATTGAGTCCTTCTGGATCATAGAGCTTTTGACACATACAACATCTTGCTCGTGAAGATTAGTCTTAGAGGAACTAAGAGTGTGTGGTGCCATGATCTGTGAGCATGCAGTTCTCTAATTCTAATGTAATGCATTGTTCATGCACCCAAACTTGAAGAATTTGACTTCTTAGGTTTAAGTTAACTACATGGTCATAGATCCAATCTTGACCCAAGACAAGTGGTTCTGTAAGGTTCTCATCTTGACACACTAGCACTTTGACTTTCATTGGAACAGCTTGAAGGTAGATGGGAAGTTCCACCTCGCCCAAACAAGGAGTTTCCACACCTCCCAATCCTATGAGATAAGCTTCTATGGGAATGATGTTCAATTGCAAGTCTTGGCAGTAGGAAAGTCTAACTGCACTACTTGGTGCACCTGAGTCAATCAATGCTTTCATAGTCCTTGCACCCTTGTCCTATCTCTATGGTCACAAAGGGGCGTCAGTCAATGACTTGAGAAGTCACTATGCCTGATTTTTGGCACATATCCATGTGATATTTTGGGGCTTTTGAGTTGACATCTAGGCCTAATCGCCTTAACTTATTTCACCTTATGTGCTCTCTAGCCTCTGCTTGTGCTTCTTCTCTGACTCTCATCTCTTCTTCCTTTCGTTTCTTAGCAGTGTTGAGTCTCATTAGCATGTCCTCTGTAAGAGGTTCTTGATATAACTTGACTCGACAACCACTGATATAGTTTGGTAAGATGTCACCTTCTAAAGTAGCCAATTGAACCACACCGCTAGTGGAAATTCTATTAGTGATCATGGGTCCATATCCTTGTTTTTCCAACTTACGGGCATCTTGTTTTAGTGTGTAAACCAATACTAGATCTCCCTCTTTCAGTCCCTTATCCTTCTTGTGTGCATCGAAGTATGCATTTTGCCTTTTCTTTGCAGCGTAGATACCTGCTGCCACTCGTAGCCTCGTCTCACCTAAGCGTTCTAGGTCAAAGATCCTAGAGGACAATTCATGTCCATTCCACTCATGCTCTTGTGCTACTTTTAAAGCTAGGATTAAGAAATCTAATGGTAGCATAGCATTTGTCTGAAGACCATTTGAAATGGGGTGGCATTGAGTACAGTTTTGTAGGCAAATCGGTAAGCCCAAACAGCATGATGAAGCTGTTTATCCCAATCAGAGTGTTTATTATCTACCAATTTAGTCAAGACATTACATAGGATCTTGTTTGTGCTCTCAGCTTGTCCGTTAGTTTGTGGGTGATAGGGGGCATACTGCTTATGTATCACCAAGAATTCTTGGAGAAGATTTTCAATGACTTCATTCAAGAAATGTGTGCCTCTATGCTCACTAACTCTATTGGTAGTCCATATCTTGTGAACACATTCTCAAATAAGAACTTAGCTGTTGTTTGAGCATCATTCTTTGTTGTGGCTTTTACTTCTACCCACTTGGTAAGGTAATATGTGGCTACAATAATATACTCTGCATGGGAGTTTCTAGCTAGGCGATTAATAGGACCTACAAAGTCTATACCCCACTTTGAAAATGCACGACCTCCCATCATTGGCCTCAAAGGCATCTCGTCTTTTCTAACTCGATATTGTGCACGTTGGCATGTGTCACATTTCTTCACATAGGTATGAGCATCCATATGAAGAGTGGGACACCAAAGTCCTGAGAATAGAATGGTCTTGATTACTTGATCAGGACTGAAGTGTCCACCTGCAACACTGCTGTGTGCAGTTTCTAAGACTTTCAAATAGTCTTATTCATGAATGCACAATCTTAGATAACTATCCTTGCCTCTTTGATATAAGTTGTCTCCAACTAAAGCATAGTCCTAAGCCTCTTGCTCCATGATTTGTCTTCTTGCTAGACTAGCCTCTTTGGGTAAGGTTCCCGATCTCATAAACTCTACCAATGGAGCACTCCAATCAGGAATTAATGATACTTGATAAAGGGTGGCATGCTCCAGTGGTGGTCTCTCTCTGCACACTGGACAATTCTTAATCCACTCATGTATTTCTTTGTCCATGCTAGGCCAATACACTCCTAAACGTTTCAGATTTTGTGATGTGCGCTGTTTAGAATAATGATTTCCTAGCAATCCTTCATGAGCTTGTTGCAACCAACTACTATGTTCATCATCCTCAACACAACAAGCTAGTACACCCTCAGTATCTTGTTTGTACATGCTTCCTGCCAATATGTGATATTTTTGTGATTTTACAATTTCTTCTTGTGATGTTTTCACATTCTTATTTGCAAGTCCAAAGGTTAGGACTGGTACCAACTTATTTGCCCATTTAGAAACAACTTCTAAATTGAATAGATAAGCGTCAGGTAATTCATCAAACACTCCTTGCAGTGACTCTCCTGAAGTGATGCGAGAAAGGTGATCTGCCCTAAGGTGGGTTCTACCTTTCCTGACAACAACTTCCTTCACCTGTGGGTTGTGCTAGCACACATCCTATGGCATGATTGGAGGCATCCACATGGACATGGAATGGTTTATTCCAATCCGGAGTGGTTAGTATTGGTGCTGTGCACAAACGTCTTTTTAGCTCCTAGAAGGAGTTTTCGCATTCGTCGTTCCACTCAAAATTTGTCAATAACCCATAAAGAGGTTTAGCTATGATTGCATACATGTGGATAAACCTGCGGTAATATCCACAATGGCCCATAAAAGCTTGTACCTCTTTAACGTTCCTTGGCCTTGGCAGCTCTGTTATGGCTCTAACTTTGTCGTCGTCTGTGGATATTCCATTCTTCAAAACAATATGACCTAAGATTTTACCTTGTCGTACCATGAAAACACACTTCTCTCGGTTCAGACACACTGGATACTCTCTACATTTGTTAAAGATTTGTCTAAGCTCAGGGATGCGGTATTTTCTTACTTGGGAATGAGCACATAAATCATCCACATATACTTCTAAGCTCTTTCGCAAGAACTCTTTGAAGACACGACACATGAGCCTTTGGAATGTTGCAGGAGCATTGATGAGCCCAAATGGCATCACACAGAATGCAAAGATTCCCCACTCTGTGGCAAAAGCTGTTTTGTGTTGATCTTCTGAGGCAATGGCTACTTGATTGTAACCTGAAAATCCATCAAGGAAGCTATAAACTTCCTTGCCTGCAACATGCTCCAATAGGTGTTCCGTGATTGGAAGTGGATAACTATCTCTGATCGTAGCGGCATTAACGTTTTTAAGGTTAATGCACACTCGCAACTTCCCGTTCTTCTTGGGCACCACTACAATGGGGGACACCCATTCAGTATGCTCAATCTCATAGATGAATCCAGCTTCAATCAGCCTATCAATTTCTTCTTTTTATTTGGCTGCATATGTATCATTATATGTGTAGGGCTTCTGTTTAGTGGGCTTGGCATCAGCACTCATGGGGATAGTATGAGAGCAAATTCTTGGATCTACCCCTTTCAAGTCTCTATATTGCCACGCAAACACATCCCTATATTCCCTTAATAGAGCTACGAGCTCCATTTCTTCTCTTGCACTTAGGTCATCTCCTATATATGTGCATCTCTCTTCGTTCTCTTCAATGGTCACTACAATTTTCTTGGTCTTTTCTTTATTATCATATGATTCTCCTATGATGGCCTCTCTCTTAGGCATTCGTACCAAAAGTTTGCAGTCATCAACTTCATATTTCTTGAAGTTTTTTGGTACTTCAAACAAGGATTTCTCCTCTTCTTGTTTCACTGTTTTCTTTTCTTTTTCTTTTGACTACTCTCACTTCCATCCTTTGAATTTACCGTTTTAATACTTGTTAGAGGTTCTTCTTCTTTCTGGGTGAACACTCCTATATCTTCTAGATAGTGTTGCTCTGAGTTAAAGCAACTATCCATCACAATCGACTCTATATCATCGTCATTCTCTTCTTTTTCTATAACATCACTAGGGTCACATTCTTCTAGCAAGGGCTGACACATGAACACTGAGGTATCATAACCCTCCTCATCACAATGAGGTGTCCACTGTTCCTCATTCACAGCAATGTCCATGGTAGCTAAGATTTCTGGCGAGCCATGAGGCTCAAATTCCTCATCTAGAAAGATCATTGGTGTATAGGCTAGGTGTTTAATTGTTATATCTTCTTGAGAAGTTCCTTTTTCTCTCGCCTTCAAGCATTTTTCCTCTTCCTCTGCGACCTTGCACATCCACAAATGAGTATCTTCATGCAGCCATGATGGATCAGGTGAACTTTCAGAATACACAGAGAGTGAATCTTCTTTCGCTTTGTGGATAGGATTCCACTGTAGGGGTGGTACATCTCTGAAGGAGTAATCCTTCAAATTGACCTTGGTGGTGACCCCTAAGTGCTGTAAGTACAACGAGTTGGTTCCCCAATCCTGAACTATTTGCAATTGTCGTAGGAAGGGTCTTCCTAAGCTCATCTCATATACATTTTTTTTCTCAAAGTCACATATAGCAAATGTATGCTCAAACTCTACACCACAAGTGGTTAGAGTTATCCCTTCTAGCAATCCTAGAGGTCTTTCAAAATGGTTGTCTGCCATTTGAAGCTTCATTTTAGTTGGTCTTAATATGGGTTTGCCCCATTGCTTCCACAAGGAGATGGTCGCAATAGCAACGCTAGCACCTGAATTTATGATTGCTTTGGTTGTGTAACCTTGGTAGGTGATTGGAAGATAAGTATTACCTTCTTCACCCTCACACATGTCTCCTATTTTATCGAGAGATATCTCTGGAACTTTTGGTTGTTTTTGGCATACTGGAATCAAGTTTTGGGACCTGATCCTTCACATGATTCCATAGCTCAGGTTTTGCTTTGAGCAGCTCTTCTACAATGAGATGACATTGAACCTTGGTGTTCTTCATGACATCGGTGTTCCTTGGAACCACTGAGTCTTCATTTCTTACCAATATTGTGGGAGCTTTGATCTGAAGAGACTCAGATTCCCATGGGCCTCGAAATTGAGGCAATTCTTCTAAGGTATTAGATTCAAAATCTAATCTTTCGTCTTCTTGTTGTTCTACTTCATTTCCGTAAATAGATGGAATGTCTTGGGGAAATTGATCATGAAGATCATCAATCTCAGGAATAGGAGGGGAATTACCCTTCTCCTTGGCCCATTTCTCTTCTTGTATTTCTCGCAAGTAATCTTGAGAGTACTGTTGAGTTGAAGGAGGTATTCCAGCATCCATGGAATTAGGAACATAAGCTCCCATTGGTGGTGAGCTTCCTCTTTCAATAATTGGTTGAGCCTGTGGAGGTAAAGAAACTTGTGGTTTGTTTATCGATTGCTCTAATCTTTCTAGTAAGCCCAGGAAATGCAAATCCGGTTTAATAGAGTTTGTCTGATTGAACTTTCGACTAGTCTCGAGTATGGCTTGAGCTTGTTCTACCATTTTCATCCGTTCAATATCTAAATCCGCTCTAGGGTAACTCTTGTCTAGGTTTGCAGCTGTTGGCCCTTCTTCAAGTCGAGCGTGGTTGGCCTTGAACATCATGTCCAAGCCTTCTGGGGTTGGATCTGCAAGAACAGACCCTGGTTGCGGCCTAGTTACAATGGGTGGTGGGGTGGGATGAGATGGAGTGGATGGAGTTTCGGCATGCGAGGGGTTTTGAGATGCAATGTCTTCTATTTTTGTTTTTGCGTCTTTCAAGCTTTCTTCTAGTTTCGATAACTTTTTATTCCACTTGCGATTGGCCTTCTCTCTGGTATCTTTCCATGTTCTTGTTTTCCTCTTACTAGGCTCTCCTGATTCACTCGACTCCGATTGTTCTCCTGGTTTATCTTGTTTTAATACTTGTGCCCTAGTAACTGCCCTGTACAGGAGCCACATTACTGCTACTGGCACTTGAATCCGCCACTAAGCCTACCACATTAATGGGTGTAATCGTGGGTGCACTAGAGGGGTTTCTTGGACAATCTCTGGGAAGATGGTCTTTGCCACATTCAGGACAAAAAGCTTGTATTGTGATAGCCAGACCTTGACTTGGAGATGGTGGATGGGGACAATCACGAATGAAATGGTCACCTTGACATCTGAAACAAGATCCTCTAGGGGCTTGTGGTCTCATTTGTCTCAATTGGGGCCAAGGGTTAGGATTTGTGTACATGACATTGGAATATTCTGGCTCCCAATTTTGCTCCATAGGTGGTGTCTCATATTGATACGAGTAAATCTCACTATGCTCAGGCGACTCAGTGTAATAAGCATCTGGACTACCTTCATGGGAGTAGTCTGAACTATGAGCATGAGAGTCATTATCTGGTATCAATGGGGTTAGTCGCACCAATGCTCTATTTGGATTTTCCTCTCCCACAGCATACTTGACTGGAATCACGTTGGCAGGAGCTGGTGGTTGGTTTCCCAAGACTGGTTGTGGCCTATATTGTGCCTGATATTGCTGTTGTGGTCGATGATATGGCTGTTGGTATTGGTTCTGATACCTACCTTGTTGGTAAGGTTGCTAATAAGTTTGTCTAACAGCCTGCCTATTGTAGGGACAATCTTGAGCCATGTGGTTCGTATATTTTCTCTCAATAGTGCAATATGGAGCATTCCTTTCTCTAATGTTTTGGTTTTGCATTGGGCATACGTTAGCCATGTGGTCCCCTCCGCAGGTATAACATTGGTTCAATGAGGTGAATCTTTGTGTTTGTCTATTTTGGACTCCCAACTTCATTGCAACTTGCTCAGCTATCTCATCTATTTCCGTGGAGATTTTCGAAGTATGACTAGTAGAACTATCAGAATCCTTATAGATTTTGGACAATCCTAACTCCTCACCCAAGTTATCTTCTATGTCAATGCACGTCCGCACACACTCTTCTATGGATCTAGGCTCTTTCAAGTACACATATGATCTTAACTTTGTGCTCAGTAAGCCATCTAAGAACAAAGCCACTTGTTTGGCTGCTGTGGGTAACTCTGGAGCAGGGCATCTTTCTAGGTACTATCTGAACCTTCTTCCTGCTAGTCGCACTGTTTCTTAGGGTGTCTACTTGAAACTCTGGATCAAAGATGATGTGTTATGCCTGATACCACTCTTGGAAAATTCTACAATGAATTCTTCTAGGAGCTGAGCTATATCACGATAGTTGCGACTACTCAGTGGTTGAAACCAAGCCAAGGCAGTGCCCTTAAGAGTCAAACCAAATGCCTCGTACTGGGTGAACAAATCCTCAAGCTGTTCAGCTCTTAACACTTGCTTGAACTCGGCCACATGATCATAAGGATCTCTTATCCCGTCAAAATAATTCTTCATTTCCTTGATCACTTGAGTGGGTCTAAGGGTTCTTGGGTGCTCTCGAGGTCTAGGCAATGGAAAATCATGTTCATCTCTTTGTTGCCTATGTGCTTGATGTCTCTCTCTTTCAGGTCTTTCATTTTCAAATCCTAATGTTGAGCCCATAAAAGTCATGTTGGTCAAACTCAACTACAGTCAAAGTCAAAAGGTCAAAGTTAGATGATCAAAGTCAACAAGTTCAAGGTCAAAGTCAACAGGTGCAAAGTCAAAGTGCTAAAGTGCAGGTGTCAAAGTGCACAGGTAGTGCACAATTAATGGTCCACAAAGGGTAAATTGGAGAAAGTGGATTGCAGGTTGTAGAGGTATTTTCTCTAATTTCCCTAAGGTTCAAAGTGTGTTTTAAAGTGTTTTGAAAGTTTCAGGTGAACCCCCTCTTATGTGCAAAAGTGAAGACTTAAAAGGAAAATGTGAAGGTATGTGAAGCGGCAACGTACGCAGAGGTGAAAGTATGGCCCCCCATTAAAAATTTTGGTTTTAGTCTAAATTCACTACAGGACAAAACAGTGAGTCGTTGGCTGCCACTTGTGAGGACAATCTTGGGACATCAAAGTGAGTACCAAGATACTATTGCAGTTAGGATCGTACGTGATCGACACACTCAAATGAAGGCAAGGTCTATTATTGGACCAATCTTAGAGTAAGCAAGAGAAGCATAGTCTAAGTGAAGCAAGAGAGAGAAGTGCAAGAGTCACCAGTGTGCGACGCAGAGAAGTGGAAGTGAAGGAGTGCATGGAGAGGGACTAAGGGATTGTGCAGAGAGTGCTAAGCTAGTCCCCCAAGGATCTCAAGGTCTCTTTGCAGTGTGCGCGTGCTGAAGGAAGGTATTCATTCCTCCCCCTTAGTGGAAGCTTGGTGCAAGGTGTGCACAAGGATAAGCTTGAAGCAGGTGGAGGTCTGGTGCAGAGGAGGCCGGTGGCAAGAAGACTTTGGGATATTTGGTATTTTGTAATTGAGCACTCTGTGTGATTGTGCACATAAGTATTGGCTTGTGTTGTGCTTCAAACATTGTAATTTTCTTATTGTAATCAATCGACAGAAGCTTCCAAGGTGTATTTCCTCTTTTGGTCTTTTCCTTTTCTCCTACAAACCCTCAAACTCCTTCTTGTCTAAGAATCCCCCAACAAAATTTGGCACGCCCGGTGGGACCTCCAAGGAGATTTGAGCTCAGGAGAAACCAAGTGCAAAGTATAGCAGAGGTCACGTGTCTACAGTGCTACTACAGTGCTACTTCATCAAACAAAAGGTAAATATTCTTATCAAGTGTCTCATATTAAGTGGTCTATGAGCTGCTCATGACCGCAACCCGATCGCAAACATTGAGGGTCACGTGGAAGCAGACAAGAAGGAAGGTTGTTAGAAGGTCCTCCAGTCCACTATCTTCAACCTCATTAGTAAAGAGCATGGCGGGTCAGGTAGACTTGGAAACTTTACTCTCTAGATTAAATATAAAGTTTCCTTCTTTCAAAGGCCTAGCTCAGGAGGATCCGGATGAACACATTAGAAGGACACTATGTAAGACTAGAGGCTTAATGGGTAGGGAGGATGCCTTCTTGATTCTCTTCCCTGCCACATTAGAGGGATTAGCAGATAAGTGGTTCAGCTAGTTTGCTGAAAACCATTTTACCACTTGGGATGTGATGAAAGATGCATTTAAAAATCAGTTCCAACATGGCAACACTGCGGAGATTATCATAGAAGAACTAGAAAATTTGAGATTGGGTCCAAGAGAAAAGTTCCCAGAGTTTGTGACTAGGGCCAAAGCACTAATGGCTAAATTTCCAGATCCACCACACAATTTTTTTGTTAAGAAATGGTTAGCTAAGCCCCTACCAGTGGCCACCCAATGCAAAATAAAGGAATTAGTGTTACCTATAGCCTCCATAGAGGAGTTCATCAACACAGCCACACGCTTGGAGCAGATAAGGCACCAGTATGGAGCAACTTCTTCCCAACCAACATATGGTACAGAAATGGAGGATCCAGTGATCCAGCTAAGGAAGGAGCTGGAGGGCTTAAAAAGGAATAAGCCCTACAAAGAGGAGGAGACTGCTGTGGCTCAGTTGAGGAGGGAGATTGAAGCACTAAAGCTCCAAAAGGAGGAGGAGGCCCAAGCAGAGGAATTGGCTCAGCTGCGACAGCAGTTGCAGGAACTCAAAGGGAGTGGCATCAAGAGTGGACTTTGGTGTTCCATGTGCAGCAAGCAAGGTCACATAGTAAGTGAATGTCCTTTGTTAAGTGTGACTTGTCAATTATGTAGGAAAGTTAGCCATGAGGCCCATGAATGCCAATCAAGGGGAATGCCTGCAACGACATACTGGACACAAGGAGGACCCCCAACACCAGCAAATGTGATGGCTGCTGTACCAAATCAAGGTAACAACTATAATCCCAGACAAAGGAATAACTTTGGAAATGGGCCTAGGAGGCCAATCATCTGTTTGAGATGTGGAGAATGCGGGCACTATCAAAGTAGGTGCACCCTACCAGAAAATGCCCCTCCTTGCAGGAACTGCCCTGAGGCAAGAGACCATTATACAAATTGTTGTCCTAAGAATCAAGCCTCTTCATCCGGGCCCCATATTCAAATGATTTCTGTGCACAAAGAAGAAGTGTGTGATCTAGTCATTGAGCCATCACCATCTACCAGGGTGGTGCAATTAGAAGAAATAGAATCTTTGACTGTGCAGACACGAAGCAATGGGAAGGTTCAAGCAGACATAGGACAAGGATCAAAGATTAAGGAATGGAATCAAAATAGAGAACCATCTGAAGATAAAGCCACCACATGTGCAGATACAAGGCAAAAAGGAGATCTCATATGCACTAGTGATGCCATTGGGCATGCCTTCAACAGGGCTCATGAGGAGTTTGATAAGTCAACTGGAGCCCATGCTCTCAAGGAATCAGAGGCTTCAAAACTACTCAAGACCATGAAGAAGGAGGTTAGTATTTTTTATTTTATAAAGATGGATGGGAAATTCCGGTCAGAGTTATTACAGATAATTGATGAAGCTTCCAATACAAGTTTGGTGGCAAAGACTGCTGTTTTACATAGAGGAAAAATTGTAGGGGAAGCACCCCTTACAGATTATAAAAGTCCTCGGCTGACAGTATCTATCAAAGGTCATGAATTTCAAGGAGTTATTGTGGATGGTGGTTCTGGCATTAACTTGATGCTTGAACATACAATGGAAAAGATTGGACTCCACCCTTCAAGGCCTGCAAATTTCACTGTTACTTTGGCAGATCAGAGCAAAGTAAGGCCCTTGGGAGTGATCCCAAAAGTTCCACTTGAAATTCAAGGTAATCTATTCATTCTGGATTTTGTGGTTTTAAGATTGCCCCAAGTTGAAGGAGGATTTCCCCTCTTAATTGGAAGACCATGGCTGAGGCATGCAAGTGTCATTCATGATTGGGGCAAGGACACTATGTGGGTACAAAAGAAAGGTCAAGAGCTGACACAGATTCATTTAGAAGAGGGCCCATATAATCAAGGAGACACTAGCATGATGCAAAGAGTTGGCATATGCATGGAACCAGAATCGGAGGATCAACCCCAAATAGATTTCGAGGAAGAAGAGGATATTCTAAATTGGCTCCAAGCAGGCAACTCTTCCTCTTGTATTTTTCTTAATAATTCTTGCACGACTAAAGGTTATGATGAAGATGAGGAGAAAGTCCAGGTTGATGGATTGGGAGAGCCCATCACAGACCACAGAAGGGGCAGGAAGACACCCCTCAAATAGAACTTGGAGGAGGATATGACAACCACAGATAAGGAAGTTACTAAAGCTAAAGGCAAGGTAAAAGATTCTAGTGAAGAGTGTTCTTTCCCGATTCAAGAAATCCCTGCAGGATGGATGCAGGACAAGGAGGAACACATTGAAATCCAAAATACACCCGCTTATGAAGCAATGCAAGAAAAGCTAGTGGAAGAAGACAAGGAAGGAGATGAGCACGAAGATAATATGGTAGAAAGAACTCCTGTCAAAGAAATACAATTAGGCACTCAAGACGTGGAGCCACCTAGGGCTCCTTGAAAAGGTAAGATCATTCTTGACCCATTATACAGATGTTTTTGCCTAGCATTATGAAGACTTAGAAGGAGTGCCTGCAACTTATGGAGAGCACAGAATCCCTCTGGTTGATGGAGCCAAACCCATAAGAGGGAAGAGTTATAGACTTAACCCAAAATATGCTGAAGCTGTTTATGTGGAAATACAAAAGATGGAGGATAAGGGAATCATCATTCCTGTGGAACACTCGGAGTGGCTCTCACCTATGGTTATAGTACCAAAGAAGAATACTAATAAAATCAGAATTTGTGTTGACTTTAGAGCACTCAACAAGGTGACCATTCTAGATGGTTTCCCAATGCCTTTTGCAGAGCAGGTCATTGAAGAAGTGGCTGGGCATGCATTATATAGCTTTATCGATGGATTTAGTGGCTATAATCAAATATCAATACACCAAGAGGATCGTGAAAAGACTGCTTTTATCACACCTTGGGGAACATATGTGTATGTAAAAATGCCATTTGGGCTCAGAAATGCTCCAGCCACCTTTAACAGAACGGTCAATCTCATGTTTGGCCCCTTATTGCTGGAATCACTTAGAATCTTCATGGATGACTTCTCTTCGTTTTCAGGCTCTCACAAAGAAATTCCTCTAGATTGTTTGGACCATCACTTGAGGCAGCTGCAGAATGTTTTCAAGAGATGTAGGGAGACTAAGCTAAAGCTCAATCCAAACAAATGTCATTTTCTTGTGACAGAAGGAACTCTCTTAGGACATGTGGTATCGGCTAAAGGTATGGCCCTGAATCCTGACAAAATCATTTCTATATTAAAGTTGCCTAAACCTAAATCTCCTAAAGAGATTCAGAGTTTCTTGGGGCATACTGGATACCATAGAAGGTTTCGAAAAATGTATGCAGAGATAGCCAGACCACTGGCTAGACTTACAGGTAAGGAAGTACCTTTTAAATGGGAAGAAGAGGAGGAAAAAGCATATCAAACATTACGGTCAAGGTTAGTGTCTGCTCCTATTTTGATCAAACCCAAGGTTGGTATTATGATATCAAGAATTTCATTAAAACTGGTTTATATCCAGAAAAGGCTAGTGCTGTGCAAAGGAAGAGACTGCTAATCAAGAGTAGACCATATACCTTCATTGAAGATACATTATATAGACAGGGCAAGGATAACAGGTTTAGGAAATGTTTGGAAGAAGAAGAAGTGAGGATACTGGATGCTAGTCTATGGTGGCCTACCCTATTTAAGGATGCAGATGAATGGGGAAAGGCGTGTGATGACGTTTGCCAGAGGTGTGATCCTAAGCCAACAAAGCAGAGGCATAGCCCCTTGATTGTTTCCAATTCCTGGCAACCATTTGAGAAGTGGGGGCTAGATTTTGTAGGGCCCATCTACCCTCCCGCGATTCCAAAAAGAGAGAAATATCTCTTGATAGCTACAGATTATGCGACAAAGTGGGCTGAAGCTATTGCCTCCCCCGACTGCACTGCCCAAACTGTTGCTGATTTCATTTACAGTAGCATCATTTGCAGGTTTGGATGTCCACTTGAAATTTGTACAGATCAGGGTACCCATTTTGTCAATAAGGTCCTGCAGAAAATTTTCAACAGGTATAGAATTCTACATAGGACCTCTTGTGCCTACTATCCAAGAGCCAATGGTCAGGCTAAATCGACAAATAAGGTTTTAATCTCAATGTTAAGGAAGGAGTGTATGTTACAGCCCACTTCCTGGGGCATTGCTTATCAAGGTACCCTATGGGCATACACGTTAGTTTACAAAGAGGCCACAGGATATTCTCCATTCCAATTGCTTTATGGTATATTGCCCATTGAGCCCTTTGAATTTTTACATGGATCACCTAAGATAGCATTCATGCAGGGCAAGAAAGATTGTGATGTCTCTCAGAGGCCCGGAGCACTACATAAAGTGGAGGAGATTCGTCTACTAGCAACAAAAACCAATACAACTGGAAATGTTTCAAAAAAGGTCGGCATACGGCGGACAAACAGCTCATGTCCTTCCTTATCCTTAAAAGCAGCATGACCCAGCCAAGGCTCAAAACAAGATCCGGCGAGTGGTAGGGCTTAGGTGTTGCCGGTTTCTCGCTTCCCTTTGCAGCTAATGCCCGAAACCATCATACTTGCTGACCAACGGTGAACAGAACGGATAAGCCATCCAAAGTTTACCTCAGTCATTGTGTATTGTAGGCGAGACGAAGTATCGCGAGGTACCCATTCAGTCAGCAGAAGACTCCACGCCAATTCCAAATAGGTCGTCTGACTGAGACTTAGATGAAGAGGAAGGAGGCACATGATCGACATCTGTGGAACAACAACATAGAACCAGGCATGTTAGTTCTTCTCCATAGACCTCATCTTCATACACAATTGAGAGGAAAATGGCTTCCACATTGGGAAGGACCTTATCGAGTCAAAACAATGCTAAATTGGGGTGCTGTGGAGTTAGAGACGCTGAAAGGAGAGGCCTTGCCACTGGTCAACATATCAAGATTTTTTGGCAATTTTTTGGCATTTTTTTTTATTTTTCCTTCAATTTTCTCTATTTTTGGGTTATTTTCCAAAAAAAAGCCCCCCCCACCCTCCCTCCCCCTCCCCCCCTCCCCCCCCCCCCTCCCCCCCCCCTCACCCACCCCCCCTCCCCCCCCGCCCCCCCATTTAATTTTTATTTTTTTTGTTTATTTTATTATTATTATTTTAAATTTTATTTTATTTTTATTATTTTATTTATTTTCTTTTATTTATTTATTTATTTTATTATTTATTTTCTTTATTTTTCTTTATCTTTTTTCTTTTTCTGTATGAGCGTTCCAAAGAAAAAAAGAAAGAGATGACCATTTTTTTTAATTATTAGTATATATATAATTTAATTTTTACTATTTTTATTTTTTTTATATTTTTTGGCTCAAAGCTTTTGGCTCTGGATCGTGCCTTGATTGGTCATTTTTTACAAAAATGGAGTCATTTTCATGTTTTTTGGAACCTCTAGACTCAGTTTTTGGCTTTATTTTCCCAAATTTCAACTTTTTCTCTGACTTTTGGTCAAAACCCACATGTTTGGAGCACATTTATCACATGTTTTTATTTCACAACATTGTCCACATGGTCTATTCTCACCTCATCTTCCATTAAGTTTTTATGTTTCCCATATGTACCCTCTATAGCCCTCCAGTTTGATCATTTTAGCCCCCTCCAGACCCATGATTCCTACTCCCAATCCCTCCCTTTACCAATCTTCCCAGCCACATCCTTAAACCTCCCTGCCCCATCCATCTCCGCACCCTCAGCCCTCCCTACCCCTTCCTTACTACCCTCCCATTGCAACCCTTTGCTTTTCCATGGAAAATTCCACTTTTTGGTTCTTCTCTGGTGCTTGTTCTATTCTGCTTTTGGTGGAATTGGTTGCTGCTCCAATGTCCCCTTCCAGTTTTTGCAGCTCTCTTATCATGGTGTCCTATATGCTCAGAGTTTTGGCTGTAGCTCTCCGGGATGGAGAGCACATTAGGTGGTGGGCAACTGTTGAGCCCATAAAAGTCATGTTGGTCAAATTCAACTACAGTCAAAGTCAAAAGGTCAAAGACAACTGGTCAAAGTCAACAAGGTCAAGGTCAAAGTCAACAGGTGCAAAGTCAAAGTGCTAAAGTGCAGGTGTCAAAGTGCACAGGTAGTGCACAATTAATGGTCCACAAAGGGTAAATTGGAGAAAGTGGGTTGCAGGTTGCAAAGGTATTTTCTCTAATTTCCCTAAGGTTCAAAGTGTGTTTTAAAGTGTTTTGAAAGGTTCAGGTGAACCCCCTCTTATGTGCAAAAGTGAAGACTTAAAAGGAAAATGTGAAGGTATGTGAAGCGGCAACGTACGCAGAGGTGAAAGTATGGCCCCCCATTAAAAATTTTGGTTTTAGTCTAAAGTCACTACAAGACAAAACAATGAGTCGTTGGCTGCCACTTGTGAGGACAATCTTGGGACATCAAAGTGAGTACCATGATACTATTGCAGTTAGGAGCGTACGTGATCGACACACTCAAATCAAGGCAAGGTCTATTCTTGGACCAATCTTAGAGTAAGCAAGAGAAGCATAGTCTAAGTGAAGCAAGAGAGAGAAGTGCAAGAGTCACCAGTGTGCGACGCAGAGAAGTGGAAGTGAAGGAGTGCATGGAGAGGGACTAAGGGATTGTGCAGAGAGTGCTAAGCTAGTCCCCCAAGGATCTCAAGGTCTCTTTGCAGTGTGCGCGTGCCGACAAAAGGTATTCATTCCTCCCCCTTAGTGGAAGCTTGGTGCAAGGTGTGCACAAGGATAAGCTTGAAGCAGGTGGAGGTCTGGTGCAGAGGAGGCCGGCGGCAAGAAGACTTTGGGATATTTGGTATTTTGTAATTGAGCACTCTGTGTGATTGTGCACAGAAGTATTGGCTTGTATTGTGCTTCAAACATTGTAATTTTCTTACTGTAATCAATCGGCAGAAGCTTCCAAGGTGTATTTCCTCTTTTTGGTCTTTTCCTTTTCTCCTACAAACCCTCAAACTCCTTCTTGTCTAAGAATCCCCCAACACCTAATCTATTTCTGCCCGTAGTGTGTGCAAAACTTACCTCAAGTCTCTCTCTAGTTCTTTCTCTCTGGGCTTCATGAGCTTGGGATGACCCTACTCCTTGGAGGCCATGGGAAACATTGGATCTTGATGGATGGAAAATCAATTCACTCTTCCATGTATATGCATGTCTATCATGTTCTGTTACCAAGAATATTTTCTCTGATGTGTTATCTAGGTAGACAACTTTGCTTGGTATCTCTGGATCCTTGAACTCGTAGATGATGATTATACCCAATTGGCTAGGTTGATCTGGTTTGAATCTCCAAAAGGCTTCCTCTGTATCTCTATTCAAGAATAGTTCTATGCTTTTGTTGTCTTGAGGGATCCAATCTGGTGTGATCACTCTGGTCAAGACCGACTTACCTCTAGGAGTCTGGGGTCCTTGTCCTACATTTCCTTGTTCTAGGTCTCCCATCTCATTCTCACGAATGATATTTCCAAACTCATCAGTCCTATCTGGTAGGTTGGTGACCACATACATGGTTCCTTCCTTATCAATGTATGAACCCTCTTTGAACTTGACCACCGGGTGTTCAAGTCCAAAGGGTTGATCTGGATTTTTGAGTTGGACCACTGATCGCCTCAAGCCATCCTCATAGATGCGAGCACCTAATCGGTTGGTCCGAATATATTCCAATTGTGTCTTATATGGACCCTCTGGTGTTTGTTGAGGAGCAGTTCCTGAGCCACCTGCAGGTTTCCCCATGCTAAAAGACATTTATGAGTCACTTTGTGTCAGAGTTTAGTACGTAAGGACAACCACTTAGTTGTTGTGCCCAAGACTTAGCTGTATGGTTGACACTAGACTAAGAAGATCTAATGCTTTGTCTATCCTTGCCTAGGTGTCTACCAGATCTCAGGTTCATAAGCTTTGGTTAAGAGTCCAAAATTTCCCCTTGGTATGGTTCAAAATCCTTTGGAGTCCCCTTGGTTCCCTAGTCCCACCTGAGGTATAGAGCTATAGAGCTCAAAAAATGGACTTTGGATGAAAAAGTTATGTCAAATCAGGCTCCTGGGGGTCAAAACAGGGAAACAAGCACTTATGGAAAAATCACGATTTTGTGTGAAAATTGGGATTTTGTGAAATCATGAGAATCGTGATGTTGTGAATCTCAAGAGAATCGTGATGCTATGAATCCCAAGAGAATCACGATGCTGTGAATCTCAAGAGAATCGCGATGTTGTGAATCTCAAGAGAATCGCGATGCTGTGAATCTCAAGAGAATCGCGATGCTGTGAATCTCAAGAGAATCGCGATGCTGTGAATCTCAAGAGAATCGCGATGCTGTGAATCTCAAGAGAATCGCGATGCTGTGAATCTCAAGAGAATCGCGATGCTGTGAATCTCAAGAGAATCGCGATGCTGTGAATCTCAAGAGAATCGCGATGCTGTGAATCTCAAGAGAATCGCGATGCTGTGAATCTCAAGAGAATCGCGATTTTGAGCCCAGTGAAAATCATGTTTTCTCAGAGTCGTGTTTTTGACATGAAAATCGTGTTTTTTTTTTTAACTCGTGATTGCCAATAGAGAATCGTGTTTGATCACAATCGTGTTTTTGGCTGAAAATCGTGATTTGTGAGAATCGTGATTTTGAGCACATCCAAAGAATCGTGTTTTTAAAAAACTCAAAGAATCGCAATTCTGAGCACAACTAGAGAATCGCGATTCTGAGAATGACCACAGAATCATGTTTTTTTCAGAAAGTTTTTAGGTGGGAAATAGGAAATCACGATTTTCAAAAAAATTTGAATTTTTGAGAGAATCGCGATTTTCATCACAGAATCGTGTTTTTTGGCAAGAACTTCAAATTTTTGAGCGCCGAGCAATGGCGAGCTCCGTATGTGCAGAAAATCATGAAAAAACATAGGTGCTTGCTCTCCCTTGCATCTCCTAACTCCTTCTCACACAATAATGCATGAAAAATGGTATGAAAATGGTAAAAATGCACTAAAAAACAAGAAATTTCTATGAAGAAGAAGATGGAAGAAGATGAAGATGGTGATGATGATGAAGAGGAAGAGGAAAAATAAAAAAATGAACAAAATGACAGTTTTTTTAACCTTCCAACGTCACAAATCTACAATCTTACCATCACAACGCTCGTCCTCGAAGCTCTCTCCCCGGCAAGGGCGCCAAAATTTGGTGTAGCTCAAGTGGAAGCACCACCTCCTTTACTTGTCAATCCGTGGAGACATGAGGACCGGTATGAAGACCACGAGCAAGTGAAGGCACAAGTGCATGAGTGAAAGCACACAAACATGCACACACATACACACACACGCGCACAAGGTAAGATCAAAGAGAGGAACAATGGAAAGCTTCGATTGCAAAAGAGTTCTCTTACAAAAGCTCTATTCTCTAACAAGCTAACCTCAAAAATGAGCTCTCTAGCTCTTTTTATAGTTTTTTTACTAGTTTTGGCCCTGTCTAGACCTAGTGTCTGGCCTAGTTAAAAATTAGGTTCCAGGGCTTATTTGAGGGCTCAAACAAAATCTAAAAATTATGAAAATTGGTAGGATGATAGTTCTAATACTCGTCAAGCTCAAGGATTCCTCAACTTGAACAAAATGGAGTTACAAAAATAGAAAATGGTATTTACAATGGTTTGTAGTGATGAAAATCACTATTTTTGTAGGGGATTCTTCTAAAAATTTGACATGTACTTCTTGGAGCTCCCTACTTGCTCCTTCGTCTTGTGTGTCCAGCTCTTTAATGTGCTCCTGTGCTTTGTCCTTGACCTTGAGCTTCAACAATACCTTTACCTTCTGACCATGGGACATTGTTTTCCAACAATCCCCCCTTCAATGTCACAGTGGTACAAAGTGGAGTGGATATATAACTTCATTCATCTGCAAACTTCATAAGCTTCAAACTTGTACTCCCCAAATTTTTCCTCAAAAGTCTTCTTCAAAACTGAATTTGACTTTCCTTCAAACTTCAAAAACCTGAACTTGCTGAATATGAACCATAATACTTGAGAAAATATGCAAACTAGATATCCAATAGTGTACACATCAAGAAATCACTGCTTGACAACATATATGGCATGAACTGACTCTGAGCCTGCTATCTCCTGTCTTTTCAAACCTGAAAACATATACTAGGATCCTCACACTTGCATTTACCTTAACAAAGGTTTCTCAACGTACTTCTAGTGTGTCATGTAAATACACTAAACATGTGACTGACAACTCACAATTAGTGTATTATGAACACTAGCTGGTTCACCTCTGACTCTACTCAACTCAACTCAACTCAACTCAATTCAACTCAATTCAACTCAACTCATTCTATGAGTCTCATCAAAATATCATATCTATGATGTCATCATGTCTTCACCCTTATTCATACCTGATAGTCCTTCATACCTCTTTCCTTCAGAACCTAGTGAAAACATATATGTGTGCACTTCTGAAAACATACTACTCTGAAATATCAAATTTCTCTTTAATAGAACTCTAAAACATTCTTCTCAATAGGAACACCTAACAGGAACTTTCTCTAGACATTCTCCTTCTTCCTTCTTCCTTCTTCTTACAAAGTTGGAACATAAAGAGAATCTGACAAAGGAAATATAGGAATACCTGTAGATATGACTCTCCATTTCTTACATATGGTTGAAAATAAGTCTTCATGTTTCATCACCCTCCTAGATGATTTAACACTAGTATCCAAAATTCTTCAAATTATATAAGACTTTATGAAATCCACAACGTCTTCCTTCTTTCAATAAATCTGATCTTCAGTGATAAATAGGTGTATCTGAAACAAAATCTTTGAACCCTTTTTATTAGCACTGTACATATGCCAATAGCTTTCCCTGTCATTCCTCAACTTCCCAAAAATCTAGAATAAGGTTAGCTGATCTATAAAAACCTTTCTGAAAGCATTTTAGGATTCATAACCTTCTGCAACATAACAAGTATCTTTTTCTATTCCTCTGCAACACAAATGTGATAGAATCTGAATCTTTGACTTACTTCTTCCAATGCTAAGAATTTTTCAAACAAAGGACAGACAACTGACTCATAAATAGTCAAGATCTTCAAGATCTATCTAGATCGCATCAACATCTATCTACATCTTATCAAGATCTCTCCAACAAAATACTTGTGTAGAATATGCTCTCATCAAACCTTCATGACTCAATGTTTGATTTGTTACTTGAATGTCTCTAAGTGTCCATGCTTCTCACATAAAGTTGTAAAATGTTTCTTCAAACAAATCCTTCCCAAGAATCTGCAATTCCTACTTGAAACATAAGTGGACAAACTCTCACCTTGAGAACTCCAAAAGCTACAAGTTGATACTTCATATCTTCATATTCTACTCGGGTGAAATGTGATAGTACCTACTTTATTTTCTTCTGGCTAACTCCACTTCTCAATCAAGTGATAGGATTTAATGGAACACCTTTTTTAATACAAGCATGTATCCGGAAAACTAGACAATCATAGAAAGTAGATTCTCCATCTGACTTGTATATAAAAAAATCTGAATTTTCTGAAGTCTTCTGAAAATATTGAATATGAGGTAACCTTTCCAAACATAAAACCTCTCTCCAAGTCTCCAACATCTCCTACAAATACTCTTTTACCTTAAGAGTTAGATAAAGAAGAAATATTCTTCTCTGCAACTTGTCATATACCGAGTAGCTCTGAATTGACACCCCAAGAATTCTTTGAGGGAACATATAAGCTGTCCGCTCAAAAACTTCGGCTTATATATAACTCATACATATGAGTCAAAACATACAAGTTGTGTTCAAAATTTTCTGCTTTTCTTTCTCTCAATACAATTCTTTATCAAATCTACTAAATCATGACCAAGTATCATGCAAAACAAGAAATTGCTTCTTCTTTAAACTATGTTCACACAAGATGTTTGTTGAGGGTGAGTCAAGTAAAAAGAAGAAAAGAAGAAGACAACGAAAGAAGCAGCTTCACTAAAAGGAAATATCTGAAGATATATCTCTGCAGGAAGCCCCGCAGGGGCGCAACACCCATCTCTGCACAGAGCCCCGCAGGGGCACACACACCAAGGAAAGGACGTAACCCACATGGGTGCTTCAACCTCTTGATCTGTTAGAAGGTCCAGATCGAAGACTGAAGCATCACATCTTCAACCTTCCACTGGTGGCGTGCGTGGCAACCCAGAATTAAGAACCTATAGGTGAATTAGACTGCGAAATATTAGGCAGTCAGTCAAACTCCAAGGGTTGCGGGCAAACAAGTCAAATGCATCAGGCCCAGAGAATGTAAAACAAGAATTGAGAAGAGGCCGTCAAAACTGAACACCTGTTTTATAAACAGGTAACAACGAGCAAAGGTGGCGTGCAGAGAACAAACTGAGGACAAAAAGCAAAGCCTGTCAAGGGACGACAGAGGCGAAGAGGGGGAGAGTGTTGCAGAGCTAAAGAAAGCACAAAGCAGAGAAAAAGACGGGTCCCAAAATTTTTCCGATTTGGACATCATATTTTTGTATCATAATCATTCTTGTAATATATTTTCCGTTGTAAAGGCACTAGAGGAGTCCTCTAGATGCATCCCCATAGAAGATTAGAAGCTTACCCATGTAAAATAGTAGGAAATTAGTCTTTTAGTGAATAAAGTGCCGGTCTCTTGTGTGAAAGGACCATTTTTAGGGCACTAGTATATAAGTCAAATGTGACTCTTTGTAAAGAACTTTTTGCCATTGTGAAAATAGAGAGCACAGAAATTCGAATTTGTGTCTTCTTCACTCCGTATCTTCTTCTTCGTGAGCTTGTATGCATGTGTATTGCTTGGAAAGAGTGCTTGTGAGTGTTGTCTATCCATGAGAGCTGTTGTTTGCTGTAGGTAAGGTGTGTGCGACGAGTAGGAAGTGCTGAAGTGTAGGAAAGTATTCCCGTGACTCAGTATTTTGACCATAACTTGAAGTAGGAGCGTCAGAATTAAGTGAAACTACTGCCATTGGATGCGTCTTCTCGAGAGCTTCGAAACGCATATGCTATTCGCTATATTTGGAGCTCGGAGCTGGGCGAAAAGTCCAAAATACTGACGGCTGCTGCACCAAGTATCGTTTCGCCATAACCGACAGTTGAAGCTTGTTTGGATAAGTATTTACCTTGATTGTACTCTTTGAGTAGTTCAGTCGCATTGACCATCGCTTGATTGCATGTCCTCATACACTCGGCTAGGTTTGTATACTCTTTGGATTGATAATTAAAAGCGTGTATCCCCACTATATGCACTTGTGAGGGGATTGAGGTATAGTCTCTTTCTCCGCAAGTCCCTAAGTTGATGCTTAGGTCAACACCCTTCCCCGGCAATGGTGCCAATGACTTTTCTCCCAGCTCCGAGCTCCAAATATAGCGAATAACATATGCGTTTCGAAGCTCTCGAGAAGACGCATCCAATGGCAGTGGTTTCACTCAATTCTGACGCTCCTACTTCAAGTTATGGTCAAAATACTGAGTCACGGGAATACTTTCCTACACTTCAGCACTTCCTACTCATCGCACACACCTTACCTACAGCAAACAACAGCTCTCATGGATAGACAACACTCACAAGCACTCTTTCCAAGCAATACACATGCATACAAGCTCACGAAGAAGAAGATACGGAGTGAAGAAGACACAAATTCGAATTTCTGTGCTCTCTATTCTCACAATGGCAAAAAGTTCTTTACAAAGAGTCACATTTGACTTATATACTAGTGCCCTAAAAATGGTCCTTTCACACAAGAGACCGGCACTTTATTCACTAAAAGACTAATTTCCTACTATTTTACATGGGTAAGCTTCTAATCTTCTATGGGGATGCATCTAGAGGACTCCTCTAGTGCCTTTACAATGGAAAATATATTACAAGAATGATTATGATACAAAAATATGATGTCCAAATCGGAAAAATTTTGGGACCCGTCTTTTTCTCTGCTTTGTGCTTTCTTTAGCTCTGCAACACTCTCCCCCTCTTCGCCTCTGTCGTCCCTTGACAGGCTTTGCTTTTTGTCCTCAGTTTGTTCTCTGCACGCCACCTTTGCTCGTTGTTACCTGTTTATAAAACAGGTGTTCAGTTTTGACGGCCTCTTCTCAATTCTTGTTTTACATTCTCTGGGTCTGATGCATTTGACTTGTTTGCCCGCAACCCTTGGAGTTTGACTGACTGCCTGATATTTCGCAGTCTAATTCACCTATAGGTTCTTAATTCTGGGTTGCCACGCACGCCACCAGTGGAAGGTTGAAGATGTGATGCTTTAGTCTTCGATCTGGACCTTCTAACAGATCAAGAGGTTGAAGCACCCATGTGGGTTACGTCCTTTCCTTGGTGTGTGTGCCCCTGCGGGGCTCTATGCAGAGATGGGTGTTGCGCCCCTGCGGGGCTTCCTGCAGAGATATATCTTCAGATATTTCCTTTTAGTGAAGCTGCTTCTTTCATTGTCTTCTTCTTTTCTTCTTTTTACTTGACTCACCCTCAACACTGCTCTCCTCCTGAACTCTGTCGTCCCCGACAGGCTTTTTGTGGCGACGTGTGTAGGTTTGGATGGCTTGTTGCTCTCTTTGATTTAGCAGATTAGCGTGACATAGCATGAACTCCTTCCATTGCTGAGACTTTACCCCATTCCCTGGCGCCTGTCTATGATCAGCAAAGAAACTTGTCTCATAGGCCACCAGTCTTGCATTCAAATTGGAGGTCATTTTAATAAAAATCTCTGAATCCATTTCAAAGAAGCCTGTAAAGAATGCTTCTTCAAAAGTCTGCATATATATCGATGGCAGAAACATGAGACGAGAAAAATATGCCATAATAGTTAACCGGCTGGGAATAGTAGATAAATCAAAAATTAATGCCTCCGATCCTTGTGTAATGCCGATGAAATTCAAAAATGTGTACTGTGCATGTTGGAACACTTTTATTACCGTCAGGAACATGCTAAATATTTTATTTGTCATTTTGACCGCTAAATCTGGAACGGTAGCATATCTTGCAAGCCAAAATTCCATGGTTTTGACCATGTATTCCTCTGTTGGTAGGTAGTTATGTGGTGGACTAGGTAACAGTGGATAATTTAACCACTGATTATTAATGCTGCCTTGTCGCTGACCTTCCCAAAATTGCATCCAGGCTCTTCTACGGGGTAGTGGGCAAAATGCTGGGTTGACTTGAAGTTCATACGGGGATGCTTCCCACTGTACCCGTAGTGTAGGGTTCTTTTCCAAGAGCTTTCTTCTCCATATTGGATCTGCTGCCTCAAACTCTGCTTGAGTGTAGTTAAACGTATTATACTGAAAGTGGAGATTATGATCTGGTTCTTTATTTGTCGTATGCTTTATGTAATGCCGAGTTTGTTCCTTCAATAGCCCATATGGTACATTGAATGGCCTGAATATGTGCTCGAGTTGCTTGCTGTCGATTTGAGCCTCTTTCATTAATTTGATGATCTGGTCCTCAAATTCCGTAGTAAGCTGAGACACCAGTAGTGCCCTGTCGGTCCGGCTTAGTTCTGCGATGTCTCGAATGTTAGGCTCAATGGGAACCTCCTTTTCCGCCCTTATTGGTGAATGATACGAGGGGGGAGAGAGAGGACGTACCTCTTCTTCCACAGTAGCCGTGGTTTCTTGTGGAACTACTGGTGTCCCCTGTTTTGCTTGCTGCTCTAATTGCTCCTGAAGCTGTTTGATTAAATCATCCTTATTCTTGTTTTCCTCTTCAGCTTTAGCAATGGTTGCCTGGTGTTTAATTAGTTCCTGAGCCACAATATTCATGTGCTCTGTGTCTTCCTTACACTGTCGCAGGTAGTTAGTCTCTGCTTTTTTCCATTTTGTTCTGAGGGCAGCTGTGTCCTCCATATACCTCTTTTCCCAATCTGTAATGACAGCTTGCTCTTGTCTGAGCTGGTCTTGTAATTTAGTGATCTGTTCTTCCAGATTCTTGATATTTCCTTGTTGGTCATCAGTAATTGCCAGTGGCTGATCACCAATGAGAGCTGTCATTAACTCTTTATTCCTTTGTCGCATAGTGTCAGCTTCCTCCATACTGACTTTAAGCTGAGACTCTAAGATTTTGCTTCGTGCTTGAATACGTGTCTTCTCAGTCTCACTCATCTCTAATTTCTTTGTTAGTTCCTGAACTTGGTCTTTCAGTTTTGTCTGTTCTATCTCTAGCATGTTGTTGTGTGTGTTGACTTCTTGAAGTTTTTTCTCTTTATTCAGAGCTTGTTCTCGCACCTTGGATAATTCTTTGGAAAGATGTTTACCTGCTCTTTCAAGTTCTTTCTTGTCTCGCATGGCTTGGTCGTAATCTTCTTCCGCGTCAAGCATTAGTTGTTGTGTATCAAGAGCCGTTCTAATCATATCTTGCACAACAGGCTTGAGCTGAGCTATGTCTACATTCAGCCATGTCTTTGCTATTCCTGGAGTCTCTCCTGTTTGCACATCTTTGCCTTCTGCCACCTGGATTGTCTCATTGCGGTTGTCTAACTTGCAGTTGTATTCTGGGTTCTTCATCATCTCCTTTTGCCTCATCCTTTTTAGTGGCACTCCCTTGAAACGTGACATCCATTGGGGAGGGTTCAGCCACAACCCTGATTGGCGTGAAGGGTTCTTCTGCTTCTATAGCATTATCCTCATTCTCCATTTTCGATATCTTCTCTTCTGTCTTTGTGCTGGTGGTTTTCTGGTTTACGTTTAGTTCTTGATTTATCGGCTTGAGGCCTTCTGGCTCTTCACCATAATTAACCTCATTTAATTCGATCCATTGTCCATCATCTTTGGATTCACTTCGAATATCCACATCCAACAATGATGTGTCTTTTTCTTCTTTGTCCTGTGAGGAAGAGCTGGAATTATCTAATCCGATTTCGCGGTATCGGTGAACTTTAGTGAGTCTTCTTTTTGTTTTTAATTCCTGTTGTGACTGCTGATAATGATGACCTTGCACTGGTAAGTTTATTTGTCCTTCCGTGTATTTGTGTGTCTCTTCTAGTGCTTTAGTCGATTCTTCCTCCGTGATTTGTTTCTGTCCTGCAATGGTCACTTTGGGAAGTTTATGGACTCTTTTTGTCATAGGTTCTCCTTCTTCACCTTGCTTGACTTCTCTTAGTCTTTTTGTGCCTCTCATTCTCGGCTGAGAGCTTGTTTCGGCTTCTTCTCCGCTAATGGCAACCTTTTTTATCTTAGGGACCGTGGCTGGTTTTGCATATTGAGCTAGTTCTTCTGAAGTTGGCATCTTTCTCAAACAATTCTTCATATCCAAAGCTTCATATATCAGTAACGTGAGAGCCGAACTACCATTCAAAAATTTCTTTTGGCCCCACTTCTTCTGGGCTTCAAATAACCTTTCCTGAATGTAGCCCGTCAAATTCACTTGGTTCCCAATTTGTCTCATGGCATGCGATAGTAATTGTACGATTATCTTCTGTGGAGCGGTATACCTGTGCATGCTTGGGAAACAGAAGTGTTGATGCACCAATCGGACAGCATCTTCAATGTCAATTCTATTTATCTCCAGGAAGGACCTCTTTTTCGGATCATGACATTCCTCTTTGACATTCGTAATTCCAGTTTGATTCCATCCAAAAGCTTTATTAATTAGCTCATGTGTGAATTGGATTGTCTTCCAAACTCCGACTTTATCCAAGACGCGTGCTTCTGGAACTGATATTTTTGTGGCAGCAGATTGCATGGTATTCATTACCTGTGCACATCTCTGAAAATCTGGAACATAGATAGGCAGTTTGAGAAATGCTTCTATGCCCGCTTGTGTCCATACATCTTCAATATGAGGTAAACCTTGTATTATTGTCTTGAAATCCTGTGACATAATCGGAAAGTGATGATCTGTATCCATAATTTTGATGGTTGCCATGAAAATGAGTTCTGAGACTGGTTGGTCATCACGAAACCAATGGCCTCTTGCTCTGGTTATTGATTCCAATGGAAGAAGCTGCATCTCTTCTTGTTGCGTAGCTTCCGAATCAATTGATGCCATCTGCACTCAATATAGAGTATGAATTAGTGGCCATATATTATCAGAAATCCTCCTTATTTGCTTGTCATAAGCTCGATATTGCTCCGAGTGAATGGTGTCGTCCCTTTCCCGTGTGTGTGAGAAAGGTAATACCTGGATTTTTCACATTTTTATGTATTTTTATATTTTCATCTGAAAAGGTAAACAGAACAGTTAGTTCATAGCCAAAGCGGGTTTTTTTTTTTTTTTTTTTTTTTTTCTTAATGTGCAAGTGCTCTCCTATTTCCCAAGAGGAAAATGTGCTTGACTATCCTGAAATAGAAGAAGGATGTGCCGAATGTTTGGCCTTGTAATGTGGCCCTATCATGCATACTTTGGGTCTCGAAAGTCTACATGTGTGCAATTGGAAGTAGTTGGCGTATGCATGCCGTTCATTTTGTGTATCGGTATCCAAATTTGCTTTATTGTGCTGGACTTCGTTGTATGTAGTTCACTTCCACTGCAAGTGGCTCGTTTCTGCTTGTTGTAGGTCTGCTTGATCTGATTTGTAAATAGCGAGATGGTTCGAGTTGCCATTAACGACTCCTTCTTTCTCCAGTAACTCCTTTTTTGTGGCTGTTTTGCCTGTGGACCATATTGGTTCTTCTTGTGCTGAGGATCATCAATTCGGTTTGGTTTCTTTGTAGTGCATGACTTAGGAATCCAGATTTGCGAACGATCCTGTTGAGCGGCTACTACTTTCTTTGGGATCCATATTGTAGCAATTCGTTGATGACTTCGTTGTTCCGGCTGATTTGTTTTCCTATCTGATTGGTTGTTTTGATGTCGGTTGTGCTTCTGTCATCGGAGATACTCGTCTACTTGATCTTTCTTTATCCACGCTTGGTTGGAGTATGGAATAGGGTATATTTTAATATGTACAGATTTTGAATTACTCAGAGGACTAGTCTCTCTTATGCATGGTGCTTCGGTGAGGCGGGTTTCAGATAGATTGACACTCTCATGACTTGCTAGACTTGAACATGGTGTGAAAACAGAATTCAAGGTGTCCACATATATAGTACTCGATGAAGGTGTTTCTATAGTGTTAGTGATCGTACATTCAGGACTTTGTGCATTAGAATGAACTGTTTGCTCCATGCTCACAGATCTGATTGGTCGTTCGTCTAGTAGACTGAATACTTCACGATGTCCTATCCTAGCTGAGATATATCCTAACGCCAATTGAATGGTCACCTCGTATTCGTAAATCCAGTCTTGACCTAACACTATCTCCTCAAGTAAATCCTGATCATGACACACTAATAGCTTTTGTTCCATAGTGTTGTTGCAAGATGCAGAAGTATGGTGATCTCACCTATGCATTGAGTAATCGTTCCTCCTATTCCTATCAATTGGGCCATCGATGGGCGTATTGTCTCCTTGAGTTTTTGGGTCAAAGAAAGCCTGATACAGCTTACAGCAGCTTCGGTGTCGATGAGAGCATTCACCAAGTGGTACTCAGTTTTTCCTGCTCCCAAATTTAAATATGGTTGCGTTCTCTGCGATCCTTGGTTTTGAGTGGCTCTAAAATTAGCCATTGGGATGGGTTCTTCTCCTCGTCGATATCTTTCATCTCGCTCTCTCATCCACTCCTTCCGTTTCTTTATTCTTTCCAATGCTTCCTGTCTCGCTTCCTCTCGTATCCTTTCCTCTTCTATGCGTCTATTCTTGCCTTTGATTAATCGAGACATTGTTTCTTCGGTCAATGGTTCTAGGTATTTTTTTACTCTACATCCGCTGATATAGTTTGGTAATACATCTCCATCTAAGGTTGCTAAGTTGATGGCTCCACTTGTGGATATGCGATTAATGATTAAGGGGCCATATCCTCTCTTCTGCAACTTTTTAGCATGTTGTTTCAAGGTATATACCAAAACTAAATCTCCTTCCTTCAAATTTTTGTCCTTAATGTGCGCATCAAAATAGGCTTTCTGTCGTCGTTTAGCAGCGTAAATGCCTGCTACTGCTTGTAACCTAGTTTCGTGAAGCTTTTCTATTTGATCCAATTGAGCTGATAGTTCATGTCCTGTCCACTCATAGGTAGTTGCTACTCTCAGAGTGGGAATTAAGAAATCAATTGGCAAAATAGCATTTTGTCCATACACTAAGTTAAAAGGAGTAGTGCCTATAGCTGTTTTATAGGCTACTCGAAATGCCCATAAAGCATGATGTAACTGCTTATCCCAATCTGATCTACCATGGTTGACAATTTTGGTGAGAACTGTACACAAGATTTTATTAGAACTTTCGGCTTGTCCATTGGCTTGTGGGTGATAAGGAGCAGATTTCTTATGAATTACCAAGAATTCATTCAGTAAAGCTTCTATCACTTCATTCACAAAGTGCGTACCTCTATCACTCACAATTTCTATAGGTAGTCCAAATCTAGTGAAAATGTTCTCAAAGAGAAACTTGGCCGTGGTTCTTGCGTCATTTTTCTTGGTTGCTTTTGCTTCAATCCATTTGGTCAGATAGTCTGTGGCTACAATTATATATTCGGCATGGGATCCTTTCGCTGGTGGGCTAATAGGTCCTATGAAGTCTATTCCCCATTTCGTGAAAGCTCGGGCACTCATCATGGGTCTCAGTGGCATCTCATCTCTCCTAATTGGGTATTTCGTTCGTTGACAAGTATCACACCGTTGCACATATGTTGCGGCATCTTGGTGTAGAGTTGGCCACCACATTCCAGCAAAGAGGATCATTTTTGCTGTTTTATCCGCAGAGAAGTGTCCTCCTGCAGCTCCTGTATGTGCCATTTCTAAAACAGAAAGATATTCTTTTTCGTGAATGCACACTCGTAATTGGTTATCTTTCCCTCGTTTAAAGAGTTGTTTTCCTATAATGGCATAATCCTTACTTTGTTCTTCAAGTGCACGTTTCCTCGCTGAAGTAGCTCCGTCTGGGTATTCTTGAGTTTTCAAGAACTTTACCAGAGGCATGCTCCATCTTGGTGCTATGGTAGAATAGCATAAGGTAGAGTTCTCATCTGGGATTTGTTCTTGACAGGTTTGACAGGTTGACACATAGTTATGTGCATCTCTTTGCATGGTCGGCCAATATATGCCAAATCTCTTGAGTGTTTGCCACGTTCCATTTGCATTCAAATGAGTTTTCCATTGGTTTATGTGAGCTTTCTGAAGCCACATTTCTTGTTCCTCTTCTTCCACACATCTCATCAATAATCCACTTGTATCCTGGTGATACAAGCTTCCTGCAATGATGTGAAGGTTTTTAGTCTTCCATAGATCTTGGGTTTGGTTTGGTGTGATCCCATCTTTAGGTCCATGAGTAAGTATAGGGATCAACTTCTCTGCCCATTGAGGACATACTTCCAGGTTAAAAAGGTACGTATCAGGCAGATCATCTGGTACTCCTATGGGTGGTTCTCCATGGGTCATTCTTGATAAGTGGTCTGCTCTTATGTGGGTATTTCCTTTCTTGACTACTACTTCAAAATCAAATTCCATTAGCAATAAAAACCATCGTACTAGTCTTCCTGTATTACAAGGCTTATTGACTAGGTACAATAGGGCTTGATGATCAATGAAGAATTTGAATTTGTTTGCCAACAGGTAATGTCTGAACTTTTTAACTGCGTACACCATCCCTAGGCCTTCTCTCTCCGTGGTAGTATAATTGCGTTCTGCTTGATTTAATTGTCTACTAGCATAGGCTATAGGGTGGTCTAATTTTCCTGTGTCAGCAGGTTGAGCTAAGATGCAGCCAATGGCAAACTTGGATGCATCCACATGAATGTGAAACGGCTTATTCCAGTTAGGGACTCGAAGGATTGGTGCTGAACTCAATCGCTTCTTTAACTCATTGAAGGCTCTCTCGCATTCTTCGGTCCAATTAAATTGTGTCAATAATGCGTAGAGAGGTCTAGCAATTATGGCGTACATATGTATAAATCTTCGATAGTATCCACAATGTCCCATAAATGCTTGAACTTCCTTAGCCGTCTTAGGTCTTGGTAATTCCAGAATTACTTTAATTTTGTCTTCATCAGTTGAGATTCCGTTTTTTGAGACAATATGTCCTAATATTTTCCCTTGTCTAACCATGAAGACACATTTTTCAGGGTTAAGGCATACTCGATATTGTCGACATTTAGCAAAGATCCTTTCTAGTTCAGGGATGTGCTCCGATCGTATAGCCGAATAAGTACAAAGGTCATCCACATATACCTCCATACTTTTTCTTAGAAATTCCTTGAACACATGACACATCAATCTTTGGAAGGTAGCTGGAGCATTCGTTAAACCAAAAGGCATGACTCTAAAGGCGTATACTCCCCATTCAGTTGCGAAAGCTGTTTTATGTTGGTCCTCAGGAGCAATGGCTACGTGATTATACCCTGAAAAGCCATCCAGAAAGCTATAAACTTCCTTCCCTGCTACTCTTTCCAAGAGATGATCTGTGATTGGTAAAGGATAACTATCCCTTATTGTCGCGGCATTTACTTTCTTCAAATTGATGCACACTCTTAACTTTCCATTTTTTTTTGGTACTACCACCAAAGGTGACACCCATTCCGTGTGCTCAATTTCGTATATGAATCCAGCATCTAGTAATTTGTCTATTTCTTCTTTTATTTTTGCTGAATACACATCATTGTAAGTATACGGTCTTTGTTTAGAAGGTTTGGCTTCGGATGTCATGGGAATTCTATGCGCACATATAGAAGGGTTGACTCCTTTCAAGTCCTTATAGGTCCAAGCAAAGACATCCCGATATTCTCTAATGAGACGAATTAACTCTTGTTCTTCCTCCAACGAAACATCTTGTCCTATAAAGGTACATCGTTCTTCTCCTTCTTCTACAGTTACTACTATCTTCTTGGTTTGTTCCTTATTATCATATGCTATTCCCGGCTGTGCTTCTCTTTTAGGCATTTGAATAGCGATTTTTCTCTCCTCCACTTCATATTTCTTGAAGTGAGCTGGTACCTCAAATTGGTCTTGTGGTCTGTTTTCTTCATCTTCTGTTTCTCTTTCAAGTTCTAATTCTCCCTCTGTATGAGTTCCTGGTGTTTTTTCCTTGGCTGTGATATTTATGTTGATGGTACTATTCCCTAGATCCCTTGGTTCGGGCTCCATTTCAATGCTCTCGTAGTCCTCCTTCCAGTCTTTCTCGATCACTTCACCTTCTTCAGCTTCCTGAAGGACTACCACATACAGGCTCACATCATAACCCTCCTCATCGATGCATTCGTTCATGGTCACTACTTCTTCATTTACACAGACATCGAGGGTAGCTAAAATTTCCATCCAACCGTGTGGTTCAAATTCTTCATCCGGAAATACTTGTGGCATGTAAGCTGGATCTTGTACAGACCTAGTTATTCCTTGTTTCTGCTGCCATCCTTTTCGTCTCTCCTCTTCCTTCTTTGCAGTTTGGCATATCCATAAATGAGTGTCCTCGTTCATCCAAGATTGATCACTAGTACCTACGCTATGAATTGATTGATCGTCTTCCTCCTTATGAATTTGATTCCATTGTAGAGGTGGAACATCTTGATAAGTGTACGTATGTAGGTTAATTCTAGTGGTGGTTCCTTCATGTTGTAGGTATACCGCGTCTTTTCCCCAATCTTGTACAACCTTTAACTGTCTCATGAAAGGCCTTCCCAAGATCATTTCATAATTTCTTGGCCTTTCGAAGTGACATATCGCTAAAGTGTGTTCGAATTCCACTCCACACGTAGTGAAAACTACTCGCTCCAACAATCCTAAGGGTTTCTCCGTATGTCCATCTGCCATTTGTATTTTCATGCGTGTCGGTCTTAATGCTGGTTTTCCCCATTTCTCCCAAATTTCTTTGGTAGCAATACCAACACCAGCTCCCGAATCTAATATGGCTTTGGTTGTATAACCCCTAAAGGTAATTGGAAGGCAGGTATTTCCTTCATCTCCTTCACTAAAGTCTCCTACTTTATCCACTGGGATTCTCACTGTGTTTACTTCGTCTGCTATCTCTTTCTTTTCCTCCTTGACTTCCCATTGATCGATTAATTTTTCCTTCAAATGTGGTTTTACCTTCAACAGTTCTTCGAATGTTAGGGTACAAGGAATTTTTACCTCTCTAAGGCGTTGTATGATCTCAGATGTTTGGACTGATGGGTTCGTTTCTTGTTTCCTCATTGAGGGAATACGATACATTTCTGAATTGTGTTCGTACTCTCCTGTGTAATTGGGTAGTTCATTTACATCTTCTTCTCCTTGGTTACTTGCATCCATCGGTAAAATTTCTTCTGAATTTAGTTCAGGTATTGAACCCTCTACTTCATCTCCTGCTTCTAGTTCTTCAAAGGGTGGTTCAATTCCTTCCACTTTCTTCCATTTGTCCTCTTGAACTCGTTCCCATAGATCTTTAGTCCATTCTCCTTCTACCTCGGGAACTATGGATCCTTCCTTTCTCTCATTACCCCGTTCGTCATTCTGTGTTCTACTTACTTCAGGCTTTTCATGAGTGTTTACACACTCTTGGAACTCTCCTTCAGAAATTCGGGTCTTGGGTAAAGGTGATGCAGGTTTTTCTAAGGTCTGTTGTGCAACTTCTATCAATTTTTTGCAGATCTCCAGTCTTTCCTTTTCTAAGTCGCCTCTTGGATATTCCCTCTCGTGTTGTTCTATGGAAGGTCCTGCTTTTACTCGTGCCTTGTATGCCTGAATCCACATGGCTAATTCTTCAGGCATAGGATCTGCTAAAACTGATCCAACCTCTTCTTTTTGATACTTTTCATTTTTAATTTCCTCTTCCCTCTTTGGTTCTTCCTTTGGTTTTTTTTTGTTTTCCTCCTTTTCCTTCTTTTGTAATAACTTCTTTTCTTTTATCCTATCTCTTCGGTGCTTCCATCTTTGGGACCTTTTACTTGCAATACTTTTCTCCGGCTCTTCTGAGTCTTCAACTCTTTGAGGGGTGGGTGTGTTCATCTCCTTGTCACTTTGGTTGTTCTCCTCCGTTTTATCAGGGGTCTCTCTGGCTTTGGCTCTTGTTATTGCTTTCAATGGTACTGTGTACTCTTTATCACTCCCTGATGATTCAATTACTTCTATTACGTTGATTTGCACGTTAGATGTAACCTTGTTAGGATTCTTGGGGCAGTCTCTGAAAAGGTGTTCCTTACCACAATCACTACAGTAGCCTTCCCAGACTCGTTGTGGTGGTGGTGGGTTTGTCAATGTACATTCTCTGATGTAGTGATCACCTCCACATCTGTAGCATGGTCCTCTGGGTACAGGCGGTCTGTTTATGGGTCGGGGTGGTATGGTTGCTCTAGGAGCTGTGTACATTAATGACACATAGTCCTGCTCATATCCGTATGAACTATCTGGTGCTTCCATGCCATAGGCATATGGTTCATATAGCTGTCCATATTCCATCATTGAGCTTTCATAATTAGGGTATGTTCCTTGACTAGGGTCATAAAACGAGTCATATGGTTCATTACTAGTCAAAGGTGTGGCTGGGACTATAGCTCTCTCTAGGTTTTCTTCAGGTTGAGCAATCTTGACTGGGACAACATTCTGAGGATGGGGTGGTTGTTGTCCTAGTACTGGCTGTGGTTGGGTGTATCCTTGATATGCATATGGTCGTGGCACTGGTGCTTGCGGCTGATAAGTAGGATATCTAACGGCTTCCCCTCCCTGATCTCTCTGAGGGTATCCATAAGGTCTCATGTATTGTTGTGCAGGTCTCGCTTGCCTATTGTAGGGACAATTTTCTATGCTGTGATTTGTGTATTTTTGTTCTATACTGCAAAATTGTAGAGGTCCTGGGACAGAGGGTCTATTATAACCATAAGCCGGTGGTGGGACTACTCCCCTAGTACACAAGTGAGAAGGATGATCACCTCCGCAATGCATACACCTTCTGAGCATGGGAACTCTCATTGGATTATTGGGGTAGTTCCTCTGTCCTTGAACGTTCAACTTTTTCGCTAACGGATCGGCTATTTCCTCTACATGATTTTTAGGAATTGATGTGTTACTGGCCGAATCTTCACTTTTCGAACTTCCTTGAGGTATTTTCAGGTCCTCTGCGAGGTTATCTTCTAAATCTATGCATTCCTTCATGCATTCTTGCAAAGTCTGAACCCTTTTTACATACACCAATGATCTTAAGGATCCGTTCAATAATCCTTCCAAAAATAATGATACCATTTTATTTTGTGTCGGTCTTTCTTCTACTGGGCATCTGTCTACATACTGCTTGAATCTTCTTGCTGCCAATCTCACTGATTCGGTAGGGGCTTGCTTAAAGCTATGGATCAATGATGAAGAGTTGTTTTTGATTCCTGATTTAGTAAATTCCTCAATCATTTCTTGATAGACTTGCTCCATGTTTTGAAAATTATTAGGGTCCAATGGCTGAAACCACGCTAATGTAGTGTCTGACAATGTGAGACCAAAGGACTCATATTGGATCAAAAAGTCTTCTACCTGTTCGGCTCTGATTACTTGTTTGAATTCAGCTATATGATTGTAAGGTTCACTAGAGCCATCATAGTGATTTCTCATGCATTTGGCAACTTGAATTGGCCTTAGTCGTCTTCCTGCTTCGAGTGGTCTAGGCATCACTGGGAAAATGGGTCTTCCTATTGGTATGCCCGGTCCTCTTACTACCGGCGGTCTGACTGGAGCATGAGTTCCATGTCTCGGGTCAATAGTTGGTTGAGGTCGGTAATTAGGGTTATTTGTAGGCATTGCAAACTGCACATGTGGTCTAACTGGTATTTGTGTTTGTTGTGTTTGTTGTGTTTGGCCCGACTGCTGGTATGAATCATTATGGGATGTTCCAAGTGGATGTCTTGAAGTAGTGGCTTGGTCCCTAGGGGGAAACACTGGGATATTCTGATACTTCAACTCAGCTCTTTCTGCTTCTGTTAAGGGCCAATATCTTCTCTGATTCTTGTCCAGATATGTGATGATGGTGGAGAAATCAGGATCTTGCAGCTCATAGATGGTGACTGGGTTAGGAGCAGCTTCCCAAATAGAAGAATGTGCTCTAAGGAGATGCTCCATCCCATTGATCAAATATACATCCATTAAGGTGTCATCTTGGGGAATCAGATCTCCTCTCCATATTCTTGCAACTGTAGACCTTCCTCTAGGTGTAGTTACTTGCTCCTCATTTCCTCCTCCATTCAAGTTTGAAGCATTATTTTCTTCACCAATTTCATTAATGTTTTCTGGGTGTTCTGTGACAACATATTGAATGTCTCTTTTGTCCATGTAGAATCCTCCTACGTACTTGACTGCTGGTCTAGGCACTAAGTAAGCTTCTGAAGCTTTCCTTAACCTGGCCACTTATCTGTTTAGACCATCCACATAAATAGGGATCTCATTCTGGTTGGTGTTCACATACTCCAAAGAGGTCCTGTACTCTCCCTCAATGATTGACATCATGCCAATCATGGGCACAGTGTTCTGCATGTCCTCTGAAGCCATGGGAATTTCTTCCTCCGACTCACTGGAGGTCTCTGAGTAATGTGAACGGTTACTTGGCTCTGCCACACTACCTACAGAAGAGATTACACTTCTTCGGCTTCCTAGGGTTCTTCCGGATTTCAGGTTCATCCACTTCACAGCTTAGGTCAGTCCTTTCTACCCTCCTAGCCTCTGAGATTCTTCACCAAAGGTCAAGGTTTCTAGAAGACTTTGGCAAGGAAAGGACTGAAAAAGGATTTCTTCCAAATCACGATACTTGACTCCCAAATCTCACGATACACGATCTCTGGCTAAAAACGATATCTCGGCTAAAACGATCTCTGATCTGAAACGATACACAATACTGATCAGATATCGTGATCTCTGAGGACCAGACGATACACGATATCTCACAAAACGATACCTCAGAAACGATCTCTCGCAGACGATCGTTGACAAAACGATACACGATACTTGTTAGGTATCGCGATCGCTAAACCAAACGATCTCTGGGCCAAACGATACCCGATATTTGATGAAAACGATACTTGATACTTGAACACAAATGATACACGATCTTTGAACTGAAACGATCGACGATACACGATATTTGGTAAGTATCGCGATCTCTAAGAAGCGATACACGATACTTGACCCAAACGATACTGCGTACAGACGATACTTGACCCAAACGATACTCGATACTTGAGATCCACGATACACGATCTCTGAACTGAAACGATCGATGATAAACGATACTTGGTGAGTATCGCGATCTCTGAGACGCGATACACGATACTTGACCCAAACGATACTTCACCAACGATCGCCGATACTTGATCAAAACGATACTTCAGAGAAACGATACTTGGCACACACGATACACGATACTTGGACTAGCAAGTGATACACGATACTTCGGCTCAGATGATACTTGACCCAAACGATCGCTAGGAAAACGATACACGATACTGGCTAGGTATCGCGACCTTTGACCAAACGATACTTCTCAAGTATCGCGACCGGCACGAAACGATACACGATCTACGATACACGATAGACGATCGCTGGCAAAACGATCTCTGATCAGGTATCGCGATCGGTATGAAACGATACACGATCTACGGGAAATATCGCGATACTCGACCACAGGAGCAAAACGATACTTGATAAGTATCGCGATACTCAACCGCGGGAGCAAAACGATACTTGACCCTTAGACAAATTTTGAGAAATGTTTTTTAAGTTTTGATTTGATGCCCTTGTTCTCCTAGCTTCTCTCTCTTCTCCTCACTCTCTGTATCAATCAAATCACCTCTTTTTACCCCCTGAAAATCTCAGACGATACCTGACGCAGATCGTTTTTCTTGCTTAACTTGATTTGCAGAGAATTTTTGATCAAAAAGGTGGAATAGCTCACCTTGGTAGTTGATCCCACTGCTTTCTCACTACCCCTTGCTCTATGCAACCCTAGATTGCTCAATTCCTTGTCCGCGATCTCTGACACAGCACTCACGATACTCGATAGTCTCTCCCACGATACTTGCACAGAACACAAGTAACTTGCAAAATGAATTTTTTTGGCTTTTATAGTTGGGATTTTCTTGCTCACAAAAAGGAAACTTTTCTGAACAAAACTAAACTCTACCCTAATGACTTGGTCTATTCTCTAACTACTCCTACTCTACTCCTTCCTCTCACTTCCCTAAACTAACAACTCACTACACACACTCCAAGAATGAGAAGTAGCAAGTGCGGCTGAAAATGACTTACCAAAGAAGAGAAAATTTCCACTCCTCCACGTACTTCAATGCAAAAAAGCTACTTACCATCACACGAATGCCTCGGTTGATTCGTCACTCCCCGGCAACGGCGCCAAAAAGTGTGTTGACCTAAGCATCAACTTAGGGACTTGCGGAGAAAGAGACTATACCTCAATCCCCTCACAAGTGCATATAGTGGGGATACACGCTTTTAATTATCAATCCAAAGAGTATACAAACCTAGCCGAGTGTATGAGGACATGCAATCAAGCGATGGTCAATGCGAGTGAACTACTCAAAGAGTACAATCAAGGTAAATACTTATCCAAACAAGCTTCAACTGTCGGTTATGGCGAAACGATACTTGGTGCAGCAGCCGTCAGTATTTTGGACTTTTCTCCCAGCTCCAAGCTTCAAATATAGCGAATAGCATATACGTTTCGAAGCTCTCGAGAAGACGCATCCAATGGCAGTAGTTTCACTCAATTCTGACGCTCCTACTTCAAGTTATGGTCAAAATACTGAGTCACGGGAATACTTTCCTACACTTCAGCACTTCCTACTCGTCGCACACACCTTACCTACAGCAAACAACAGCTCTCATGGATAGACAACACTCACAAGCACTCTTTCCAAGCAATACACATGCATACAAGCTCACGAAGAAGAAGATACGGAGTGAAGAAGACACAAATTCGAATTTCTGTGCTCTCTATTCTCACAATGGCAAAAAGTTCTTTACAAAGAGTCACATTTGACTTATATACTAGTGCCCTAAAAATGGTCCTTTCACACAAGAGACCGGCACTTTATTCACTAAAAGACTAATTTCCTACTATTTTACATGGGTAAGCTTCTAATTTTCTATGGGGATGCATCTAGAGGACTCCTCTAGTGCCTTTACAACGGAAAATATATTACAAGAATGATTATGATACAAAAATATGATGTCCAAATCGGAAAAATTTTGGGACCCGTCTTTTTCTCTGCTTTGTGCTTTCTTTAGCTCTGCAACAATGTTCTCGTAGACTTGTCTTATGATGTAGAGGATAAAATAGGAAAAGTATATGGAAAATAGAAGAGAAAAGGAAGTCTTACTTTCCCTTTAGAAATGTTGGACTTCCTTCTTCTACATCTTTCTTCCATCTGATGATGATGTCAACATCTTCAAACCTCTCTTCCATACCTTTTGTTCTCTTCATCTTGAAGTAGCAAACATTCTTAACTTCTTCGAATGAATTTTTTCTCTTCCTCTAGTGCTAAGAGTAAGAGACAAAATAAATATGGTATACAAATGGAAGTGAACATAGAATCATGCCTTACCATCTCCTCATATCTCTGAATCAAAAGTTTGCTTCAAATGTCACTGATATGACTGAATTCACCAACCTTTTTGTCTGAATGATGAATTACCTTTCTAGAGTTATCTCTCTAGATACAGAATGTGAGCAAAAGCTTCCAACCAACTTACAACAGAAGATTGGCTAAAAAACAAAACTGATGCTCTCCACATTTGTCTTCTTAGATGAGCTTTCTTGTCATGAAAGAGATCTCTCAAAACTCTCTAGAAAAAACCTCTAGATACCTATTTTGATGTAGCCTTTAACTTTCAAATAATGAAAGTGTATAAAAGCACTCCTTGAATCCTTCAAATCGCTTCATAATTGCTCTTCTAAGATGTGCCCTGCAAATCATAATCTGATAGTAGAAACTAATACTTGTGTTTTTGATGTTGATATGGTTCCTTCATCTTCTCCAAACCATTGTTTTTCTTTTAATTTGAAGTAGTATTCTCTTCATCAAGTCTAGGTTTTCAAATAATACTTCTGTAAAGTATTTTCATACTCTTCCAAAAGTATTTGGCTGCTAACAGATCATCAACTTCATACTCCACACTGATGAATAAACATGTACCAGAATTGTCTAATTCTCAAATCTCTACTCATCTAGATTAAGTGTGTATGTCAAATGTCAAAGTTAGAAGATGCTCTTAAATCATATGTGGTAAACCTGGAAGTCTAGAAACCTGTGAGCCTGGATGAGCTTTGATATTAAATGTTGGATATTTAGTAGGCCCATAACTTATACCACAGGTCCAAGTTCCATAGATCTAGGATCAACAACACAGATTCCAACAATCTTCCAATATTGACAAAACATGAACATACCACACTTAATCATACAAATGATGAGACAAAGATAGAGAAAGATTAGAAAACATGTGTAAAGTGTTACGTAAGATACTGTTTACTCACACTATCATATATACAAATATCAATGTACAATGTGGGAGTAAAACTTCTCAACCACTCTATGTGAACAGAAATAGATGGATGAGTGAATGTACAAATGTAACAAACATATTCAGATGTATGGACAAAAATCTAAATATATATGAGATGACTAACCTAATAGGTTATAGAAGAGTGAATATGAGTGACAGAAAGAGGAAGAATCAATCTAAAACTGATAATCAGCAAACCCTCATCTGACTTTAGGCTATCGAAGACCCTAAGTCAGATATGTGTGTGAAAGATCACATACTTACAAAAGTAGCAAAGAATGCTAACAAGTTTGGTGCCAGAAATCCTCAAATGCATATGAACATACCTTTTCTAACATCCCATCCAAATATGCATAAAGCATACATGTACTGATTCTCTTGTACCTATGCCGAATAGGACTCCTCCTGATATGGATGCCACTTCCATATACTTCAAGTATTAGCTGTTGTGTTTTAAAACTTGTAAACATCAAAGTACACAATGAAACATGATGAGACCTCCCAAGATCTTCAAAAGATCAAACAAATATTTGCAAACTTCAAAAACAAACTTTCCTCCAAACTTTCAAGAAAACAAAAATAGGTCACTGTAGCAAAATACCCACCAAAAACTCTGTGAGTAGAATTTGTCCAAACTAATCATATATCCTGAAAAAAGACTCTAAATAGCATGCTTTAGAAACACAAAACGTCAAAAAAGATGGATTATAGCTCCCAAACAAATAGTTTGAAGTCAAGGCATGAGAAGGCCTACAACAGCAAGGTATGACTAACTATCTAAATTGAAACCTGATATAGAGCAGCAAGGAAACTCAAATATCTATGGAAAATTTTGATACAAATAAAACTTATGAGAGCTAAGGAAACGCCTCTAAGTGAAATCACTCAAAAAGACCTCATAACGACGAGATATGAAAGTTTGAAGAGAGGAGACACAAGAAAGAAGATCTCCAAAAAAGCCTACTTGCACCGCGTTTTCTCATTAAGATTTGTACAAAAATGCATTTAATTATGTAGTACAAGTTGTAAGCTTTGCAACTCAACAAGAATCACTCAATTTGGACACCTACACTAAGAGAACCACTCTTTTTATTGAGAGGCTATGAACAAAAGTGCCTTCCTTGTCTAAAAATAGACACCTCTCCTTTCCTTCTTACTTTTATCTAATTTTACTTTAAGTTTGGATATGTGAGCGCCTCCACATGTTATTTATCATAAAAAATTATCTCCATAAGCCTAAAAAATAATACTTTAGAGCTTGTTCTTATGTAACATTACCCCCCTCAAGCTCTAAATCCAAAGCTTTGACTCCAAGTAGAACTTTGATTCGCTTGAGCTTCTAAGCATCTACTACTTTTGTGAGTATGTTTGCTAATCGATCTTTAGTTCCAACATGTTGAATATCAATATCTTCATTCACCACCTTCTCTCAGATATAGTGATAGTGTACTTCAATGTGTTTGGTTCTTGCATGGTACACTAGATTAGACGCGAGCTGTAATGAACTTACATTATCTCCAAAGAGTAATGGACGTGTTGTAGATAGATTCATATCTTCATAAAGCTTCAAATACCACATAATCTCACATGTTGCATTTGTAAGGCTTCTATATTCAGCTTCTGTGCTTGAAAGTGCTATTGTAGGCTGTTTTTTAAGAACTCCATGAAACCAAATTATTACCTGCAAATATCAAATATCTGTTGGGTGTGTGTAGAAGTGTGAGAGACACACAAGAAGCACACACAAGGAGCACAAACGCAGCAAGACACATGGAGAAGACGATGAATGGAATAGCTCTCTCTATTGATCGATGTACTGAACTGAGGTAAGAGCTGAATAATATCCCTAAGTACAAAGTACCACCACATATGAGAGTATCAAGTATGTGGTAACATGGGGGAAAAACCTCTAGCCAGCACTAGAGTAAAAAGTGCCCATGTATAGGGAAAAGGTTCACATCAAAGCTACGCGAGGAACATGTAAGTGTAACAAACCCCCCTGGAGCGAATGATGTGAACACATATAGGGAGTGACAGATCAGCCCCCACAAGGTAACAAGCCTAAAGCTTTGCGAAAAGCTTCAAACTTTTCCCGTGGAAGAGCTTTGGTGAATATGTCTGCCACATTATCTTGTGTAGGCACATATACCAAATCAATATCTCCTGCATGAAGGCGCTCTCTCACATAGTGATAATGCACCTCAATATGTTTGATCTGTGCATGAAACACTGGGTTTCGTGCAACAACCAAAGCACTATGACTATCTGTAAGAACATGTGTAGCAGCATCAATCTCCATGCAAAGATCCATCAATAGGCGTCTCAGCCATATACACTCCACTATGGCTGTGAAAACTGCCCTGTACTCAGCTTCACAACTCGATGTCGCCACTGTAGGTTGCTTCTTACTCAACCAAGATATGCATGAGTCTCCAAGAAAAAAGCAATTACCAGTAGTGGACACACGAGTATCATAACAACCAGCCCAATCACTATATGTAAAAGCATGCAAGCATGGCTGAACATCTCTGCCATAAAAGAGACCTAAGCTCAAAGTGCCTCGAAGATATCTAAACATAGGTTTCACCGCTTGCCAATGCTTAGTGCCAAGGCTATCCATGAATCAACTCAATTGGGAAACTGCATACTGTATATCCGGCCTTGTGTTGCATGCATATATAAGACATCCCACAACTTGTTGATAAAGAGAAGTGTCAAATGCATCACTGGAATCCTCAACTGAGAACCTGAATCCTGTCTCAACTAGTGTGGAAACTAGCTTGCAATCCTCAAAGTCAAAACGCTGAAGTAGTTTTTCAACATACTTTGCTTGATGCATAACAATTCCCCCCTCAACGGATACAAACTGGATGCCAAGATAGTAGCTCAAAAGACCAAGATAAGTGACATCAAAAGTATGCGGCAAATCAGCCATAAGAATGTCAAGTTTTGCATCACATGACCCAGTCAAGAGTATGTCATCCACATAAAGAACAAGCACTGTAAGATCAGCCCCATTTTTGCGTACATAGAGTGTGCTCTCAATCGGACTACATGTGAAGCCAAGAGCAATCAAGTGCTTATGTATTTTGTCATACCATGCACGTGGAGCTTGCTTGAGACCATACAAGGCTTTATGCAAGCGACAAACCATATGCTCTTTCCCTTTCATAGCAAATCCAGGAGGTTGCTTCACATAAACCTCTTCTTGCAAATCACCATTCAAGAAGGCTGTTTTTATGTCCAACTGATGCACTTTCCAACCTCGATGGGTAGCCAATGCAACCACGGTACGAATGGTAGTCATGCGTGAAGTAGGTGCGAAAGTTTCCTCATAGTCAATGCCATATTGTTGCGCATATCCTTTGGCAACCAATCTAGCTTTGTAGCGATCAATGGCACCATCAGATTTTCTCTTAATCTTGTAAACCCACTTTGTACCAATGGCATTCTTTCCTTTTGGCAATTCACATAACTCCCAAGTACCATTCCTATGTATGGAATCCATTTCTGATTGCATAGCACTCATCCATTGTAGATCGTCACATGCATCTTCAAAAGAAAGTGGCTCTTCATTACATGCTGTAGCAATAAGAGAATAATCCATAAAATTACTTGATGCATGGTGAGAGCTTGATCTTGTTCTACCAAGTAAAGGTGCACTCAATTTGCTATCCTGCAAAGTTTGTTTCAGCCACTTTGGCATGGATTGTGCACTCTTGATAGACATGCGTTCATTATGTAATACATCTTCAATATGTACATCATGCGTGGGCTGAATTTCATGCTTAGTTTCAGCCATATTTTGACGCAAATGTTCAGCCATATGTGGCTGGAAATTTCTAACAGTTTTGGCAATTTTTGGCTGAAAGTTTTCAGCCATGTTTGGCTGGAAATTCTCAGCATTTTCAGCCCTATTTGGATGGAATTTTTCAGCCCTTTGAACCTCAATTGGCTGGTCTACATGGCCATAGTCAAGCGCACCATTTTGGAATAAAGGCATGAGTGTATCGAACACATCTTGTGAGCTAACTGTTGGCAGTTTTTTGCATTCAAGTAGAGGGAAAACTGAATTACATCTCGACTCACAATAATTGTGTTCGTCAATGGATGGTACAACCGATATCCCTTACTTTCAGCACTATAACCAACAAATATACTTTTCTTTGCCTTGTCATCAAGTTTGTGATGTTGTGATGGCACAAGAGCATATGCCAAACAACCAAACACACGCATATGACTAACCATAGGCTTATGACCATTCCAAGCCTCATAAGGAGTGATGACTCTCAATGCTTTTGTAGGGCAACGATTCAGCACATAATTTGCACACATGACCACTTCCATCGAAAACTTATGAGGAAGATGCTTTCCTTAACCATACATCGTGCCATTTCAAGTAGAGTTCTATTTTTACGCTCGGCAATACCATTTTGTTGAGGTGTATATGGCACCGTACATTGGTGTGAAATACCTCTTTCACAAAGAAAAGCATTAAACTCATGTGACATGTACTCACCACCACGATCGGCGCGTAGAGTCAAAAGCTTTTGTGAAGAAAAATTTTCAGCCATAGCTAAAAATGCTTTGAAGCAAGAAAATACCTCATTCTTTGCTTTCATAGGATACACCCATGTATGGCGAGTAGCATCATCAATGAAGGTAACAAAATATACATGCTTCCCAAAAGATGGAGTCTTAACTGGACCACATACATCACTATGAAAAAGTTGCAATTTTCTTGTAGTGTATGTATGACTATCTTTGGAAAAGAAGCACGATGCATTTTTCTAAGAATGCAACCTTCACATGCATGCTTTTCAATGGACTCAAGTGTAGGCAAGCCAATAACCATGTCCTTATTTTGCAAGTAGAGCAAACTATTGAAGTTCAAGTGACCAAAACGAGCATGCCAAAGCTCTATTTCAGCCATGGAAGAAGTATGAGCAATTAAGGCATTCGAGGCAGCCCTCTTGTATGTATCCATGTGATACAAACCATTACATAATGTACCGGACATCACGATAACATCGCCATTGCTGAAATCATGAACCATACACTTATCATCAACAAAGTGTACATGAAGTCCAGCTTTGGCAATCAACGGAAATGAAATTAAGTTCTTCTTGATACCGGGCACATACAATGCATTTTTCAAGAGAATCACACCTCCATTTGCAGCCGTAAGCTCAATTTCTCCTACTCCGATGATAGGATAGGAGGCATTGTTTGCACACACCACATGTCCTCCTTTAGGTGCATCTTTCAAAGAGGCAAAAAATCTTTTGCATGATGTTATGTGCTTTGAAGCACCACTATCAAAGAACCAATCGGAATCAGCCTCACTCACAACCATACATTTAGAATGTAAAGAAGCATCATAATCACATGTAACAACACATGCCCAAAAATCTTGAGCATGTTAGCTTCATCATTCTTTGCATTTGCTGAATTTTCAGCAATAGACATGCCGGATTCCTTCTTCTTTTCATTGCGTTTTGCAAGCTTTCTACACTCATCAATAGTATGACCAGCCTTCCGGCAATATTTGCATCTCTTCTTCTTTTGCAAATCGGCATCATTAGAGGAATGAGTGGAAGAGGAAGCTTGAGGCTTTGGTTTTGATGAACCCAAAGTTGAACCATACTTGCTTTTTCCCTTTTGTGAGATAGCAAGTGTTTGTGTTCCCTCAATCAAACCACTCCTATTCACTCTAGATTGCTCTTCTTGCAAAAGAAGAGACACAACCTCATCAAATGCATACATATTAGGATTTCCTTTTGCAACCAAACGAAGTGTAGTAGCAAAGCTTTGAAAAGATTTCGGTAATCCTTTCAACAATGTAGAAATGAGCGATGCATCCGGAATGATCTCATCTATGTTTGCCAATTGCTCTTTCAAGTCCTTGATGCGTGTCACATACACATCCACTGACTCATTTTCAGCCATACATACATCTTCAAGTTGCTTCCTCAAGTATGCAACACGTGCTTCATTACGCACGGCATACAAAGAGGCAAGAGTGTCCCATGCCTGTCTCGATGTAGAACATGACCGAATGTGTGGAACTATATGACGCTTCACTAAAAGCGCAATCAAAGCTTGAGCTTGAGCATCTTTTCCATCCCATCTAAGCTGCTCCTGTGTAGGTGGAGAAGGAGAAACCACTGTACTCGAAGAAGAAGCTCCATCTGTGATAGTAGACTTTGAAGTAGAAGCACCTGCCGGTCTTCGATCTACATCTGCCACTATGTTCCAAAGTTGTTTTGCAACAAGAACATGCTTCATCATGTAAGAGCACATCGGGTAGTTGGTCCCATCAAGCTTATCTTCAGCTTGAAGCATGCCAAACAAGTCATTGCTGCCCGCCATTTCACTAAGGAACAAGAATGTGACAAAATCTTCACTTCGACGAAAACTGAAATGAGTGCTGAAATTTCAGCTCACAAATCGTCACTTTGATGGCGATTCTGACTGCACGAATGGCTTTGAAATGGGGGTAAAACCCCAGCGCACCTGATGGAAATGTTTTCGGGCTGCTGAAATTCACACTTCTATGCTTCGAAGTCGATTTGCATTGTTAAAGTGCACGCACGCCGTGACGCGAAAAATGGAAACTTGAGAAGAAGCTGAACCTGCTCTGATACCACTGTTGGGTGTGTCTAGAAGTGCGAGAGACACACGAGAAGCACACACAAGGAGCACAAACGCAGCAAGACACACGGAGAAGACGATGGCTGGAATAGCTCTCTCTATTGATCGATGTACTGAACTGAGGTAGGAGCTGAATAATATCCCTAAGTACAAAGTACCACCACATATGAGAGTATCAAGTATGTGGTAATATGGGGAAAAAACCTCTAGCCAGCACTAGAGTAAAAGGTACCCATGTATAGGGAAAAGGTTCACATCAAACGCGAGGAACATGTAAGTGTAACAATATCCACATGTACTCCTTCTGTCATCCTTATTTCCAGCCCAATCTGCATCACTGTATGCTTTCAAATCCAAACCTTCATGATATTTATAGCCCAGAACTTCATTTAATGTACCCTTCAAATATCTCAAGACCCTTTTAGCTGCTTGCATATGAACATCTGTGGGTTTGTTCATGAATTGAGACAATGTACTTTAACTAAATGTAATATCCGGCCTTGTTAAAGTTGCATATATAAGAGAACCAATCAAAGACCTGTAGATAAGTGGTTCTCTTATAATCTATTTACCTTTTGTCCCTTTATAATAAGTATATAATCTGTTTACCTTTTGTCCTTTCATAATAAAGTTTCCATCCTTCTTCTGATAAGCCTGCCACTGATTATTGTCAAAATCGACCTTCACTCCATTGTCCTCCATCTGTCCAACTAAAATCAAATTTCTTGTAATAGTAGGAACAAACAAAACATCTCTAAGATTTACATGTTCATTAAGTGGACAATCACCAATGTAAACTACTTCATGCTCAGTACTATCTCTTGTAACAACTGTGACTCTTGAATCTAGTTTGTGTAAGTTCACAAACATATTCATGTTGCGACTCATGTGGTTTGAGCAACCACTATCTACATACCAAGTTTTGTTGTTTACCTTCCTCTTATGTGTCTCTGTATGCATAGCCATAATAATATTTTCCTTCTGTGTTTGAGCCTCCTCTTGCACTATGTTGTTGTTTTGACGCATGTGATCTTGGCCTCTTCCTCTTTGTCGTCCTCTAAAACCACCTCTTCTATTCGGATTGGAGAAACAATCAGTAGCATAATGACCAACTTTACCACAATAATGGCAAGTAAAGTTACCTTGCTGATTTGGTTGAGTCTGTTGACTTTGTTGTGTTGTTCTTCCTCCTCTAGTCACGTTAAAGCTTCCTCTTCCTCTTGCATTGTTGTTGAATCTTCCTCCTCCTCTCCAATTTCCTCTACCTCTTGCTCTATTTGATGAAGTATGAAGAGCTTGTCCTTGACTACCTCTTTGCGAATGATAAGAGTTCCCACCTTCTATGTTGATTTTTTTCAGTCATCATGAGCGTTTGTAAATCTTCAAAGGATGGTAGATTCTGTCAAGTCATGATAGATGTAATGAAACACTTCCATCTTTCATCTTCCCTCAATCCATTTAACATGCTATTAAACTTTATATCATCACTAGGAGATGCATCAATAGAGGCTAATGCTTCAATAAGAGGTTTTACCTCAAGAACATAATCATTAACTGATTGTCGTGGCTTCTTTTCTACTCTTGTCAACTCACCAATAAGTTGTGTTTGCCTTGCTCTGTTGCTAGTTGCAAATAGCCTTTCTAGAGACTCCCAAGCCTCTCTACTAGTATTCAAACCTCTTATATGCCCAAGCATAGTATTCGAAAATGTTTGTGATATAATAAACAGAACTCTTCTATCTCTTTCGATCCATTCTTGCTCTCTTGCTCGATCTGCTTGTGTAGGAGCTTCTGGTAATACCGGCTTCACTTCTGTACCTGTTATCAATCCCCAAAGACCTTTAGACATGAGATAAGACTCAATTCTAAATTTCCACATGGGATAATTTCTCCCATCTGATAACTTCTCAATCGATGCACTCAAATCTGCCATGTTGAATTGTTGTAAACAAAGAAGATAATTCAATAAGTTGTATGAAAGATTTGAGAAAAAAACAAAAGCTCTAATACCACAATGTTGTGTTTACAAACTTGTAAACATCAAAGTACACAGCAAAACATGATGAGACCTCCCAAGATCTTCAAAAGATCAAACAAATATTTCCAAACTTCAAAAACAAACTTTCCTCCAAACTTTCAAGAAAACAGAAATAGATCACTGTAGCAAAATAACCACCAAACACTTTGTGCATAGAATTTTTCAAAACTAATCATATATCCTGAAAGTAGACTTTGAATAGCATGCTTTATAAACAAAAAACGTCAAACATAATGGAGTATAGCTCTCAAACGAACAACTTGAAGTCAAGGCATGAGAAGGACTGCAACAACAAGGTATGACTAGCTATCTCAATTGAAAACTGATATACAGCAGCAATGAAACTCAAAATTCTATGGAATATTTTAATATAGATAGAACATATGAGAGCTAAGAAAACTCTACAAGTGAAATCACTCAAAAATACCTCATAACAACTGAGATATGAAAGTTTGAAGAGAGATATGTCTCTGATGAGACACCAGATAGACACAAGAAAGAAGATTTGCAAAAACGCCTACTTGCACGGCATTTTCTCATTGAAATTTGTACAAATCCTCATCTACTTATATAGTACAAGCTATAAGCTTTGCAACGCAACAAGAATCACTCACTTTGAACACCTACACTAAGAGAACCACTCTTTTTATTGAGAGGCTGTCAATAGAAGCGCCTTCCTTGTCTAAAAATAGACACCTCTCCTTTCCTTCTTACTTTTATCTACTTTTACTCTAAGTTTGGAGATGTGAGTGCCTCCACATGTTATTTATCATAAATAATCAACTCCATAAGCCTAAAAACTAATACTTTAGAGCTTGTTCTTATGAAACATTACCTGTGTGCATAAAGAGAGTATGTACTTGAATTATTAACATAAGATGTAAATCTTATGTTAACCACCATCCAATGTCTTTGAAGTAAACTGAAATCTTCATGCAGAAGACAATTTTCAAATACATCATGTGGATGGCTGATCCACACCACCAAGATCCTAATGGGTTAGTTCTCTCCATAAGCAAGAGTTTGAGCACACTCTTCTCCAAGAAGAACTCCATAGATGCTCCTCAACATGCTCCAAAATAGCACCATGGCTACCCCATGTGCTAGAAGCACCACCTCTATTGAGGTACCAAACCTGGCGTTGAACTAGGTGTAGGATACAAGATAATGATCCCAAACATGTTCTTATATAGTATGTTCTTGATAGAATAAAGCACTCCAAATGCTCCTCCAATAAAGCACGATCTACGAAAAGCACGGTCGCTCGTGATGTAAATCAAACTCAAAAAATGATGCCCCCATGCCCGTTGTCTGTACGCTTTTGAAAAGCTATTTGAAAAAATTTTCTACGTGATCTACGCCTTGTGCTATCGTCGGGTATTGAACCCGCGTGGGTTTGATAGAAGGATTATGACTTAGCCACGATGCCTGGTGCTTCTTTTTGTATAGGAACTACAAACTATATCTACACATGTTGTGATATTCTGAGCAAAATGGACTATAGCACACATGGGACATTGATACCTTTACCTTTTGACCATGGGACTTTGTTTTCCAACAGGCCTCTCTCTCTGTCATAGCCTTGTCATAGTCCGCATCTGCTTCCAGCATTTGTTGTTGAGTATCCATGGTCGTTTCTATCATTTGCTTCACTATGGGCTTGAGTTGAGCTACATCCACATTGAGCCATGTTTTAGGGATACTTGGTGCTTCCCTTGTTAGTACATCCTTGCCTTTATCAACATGTATGGTGTCATTATGAGGTTGCCTAATTTGCAGATCTATGTCTCTCTCATTTTCTTGTTCTTCATTGGTGGTAGATTTTGTAGCACTTCCCCAAAATGTAACATCTAGAGGGGAGGGCTTTGCTACCACCCTGATTGGAGTGAATATCTCTAGCTCTGCCACTTCTTTCTATTCCTTTTCTTCCTTTGGTATCCTTACTGGGGCTTCTCCATCTAAGTGAGTCACTGTGATCTGAATCTTCGTTTCTTCATTCATTTTTAATACATGAATATCTCCTTGAGATGATCCTTGCCTTGTTGTGTCCATGATTGTGCCATCAAGAGTTTGATCTACCTTTGTACCTTCCACTGCAAAGGAATTTGTGACTTGATTTCATATGTCATAGTTTCCATCATCCTTTGAATCACTTTTGATGTGCACATTCGTCATGGATGTCCCTTGATCTTCTTGGGTATCGGAAGATGAACTTGACTTGGTCAATCCCAAATCTCTATATCTATGAAATTTTGTCAACCTCTTTCTTTCCTCTATGTCTTCATGAGATTGGTGGTAGTGATGCCCTTGTATTGGAAGATTTAATTGACCTTCCATATATTGGTGAGTTTCTTCCATTGCTTCTTTTAGCTCCTCTTGTTCTCTTCTATCCTTGTCCTTGGAAGTATGTGCATCCTCTTTGAAGCTGGAAGTGCTTCTTCTGCCTTCATCATTTCTCGTAATCTCTTGGTGCCTCTCATCCTTGGTTGCGAGCTGGTTTTGGCCTCTTCCATCACTTTTACCCCCTTCGTTTTCCTTGGAACAATGGCTAACTTAGCAAACTTAGCCATCTCCAAAGATGAGGGCATCTCTTTTAGGTGTTCCCAAATACCTAATGCATGATAGATGAGTATGGTCAGTTCTACACTCCCGTTCAAGAACTTCTTGTGCTTCCATTGCTTCTTGGCTTCAAAAAGATGCTCTTGGATGTATGGCATCATTTTCACTTGATTGCCAATCTATTTAATAGCATGAGATAAAAGTTGCACTATGATTTTCTGCCATGTTGTGTAGCGATGCATGTTTGGAAAAGAGAAGTGTTGATGACTTAGACTAACTTCTTCTTCTATATCTATACTATTGATATCCGTGAAGGTTCAGGTCCTGGTCCCTCGTCTTTCATCCTTCAAGTCTATGTTCCCATCTTTTTCCCATCCAAAAGCTTGTTTGATCAAGTCATGAGTGAATTGGATGATCGTCCCATTCTCTCGTCACATCTAGTACTCTTGCTTTTGGCACTAATGGGTTATGTAAGGCCGGTTGGAGGGTATTCATCACCTGAGTGCACCATTGGAAGTCTGGCTTGTAAATTGGTATCTCAAAGTATGTCAAAATACCTTCCTTTGTCATTATATCTGTCGAAAATTTGGTAGGCCCATTACTAATACCATAGGTCCAAGGTTCCATAGGTCTAGAATCTACAACACATATTCCAACAATCTTGCAATATTGACAAAACATGAACATACCACATTTAATCATACAAATGATGAGACAAAGATAGAGAAAGATTAGACAACATGTGTAAAGTGTTACGTAAGCCAACGCTTACTCACACTATCATGTATACCAATGTTAATTGTACAATGTGGGAGCAAAACTCTCAACCACTCTATGTGAACAGAGATAGATGGATGAGTGAATGTACAAATGTAACAAACAAATTAAGATGTATGGACATAAATCTGAATATATATGAGATGTGTGACCTAATAGGTTGTAGAAGAGTGAATATGAGTGACCAAAAGAGGAAGGATTAGTCTAAAAATGATAATCAGCAAGCCCTCATCTAACCTTAGGCTATGGAAGACCCGAAGTTAGACACATGTGTTAAAAGATCACATCCTTACAAAAGTAGCAAAGAATGCTAACAAGTTTGGTGCCAAAAATCCTCAAACTCATATGAACATACCTTCTCGAACACCTCATCCAAATATGCATAAAGCATACATGTACTGATTCTCTTTTAGATATGCCAAATAGGACTCCTCCCAATATGGATGTTATTGCCTCCATAAACTCCAAGTAGTACCTATGTGCATAAAGAGAATATGTACCTGAATTCTTAACATAAGATGCAAATCTTATGTTAACCACCATCCAATGTCTTTGAAGTAACCGGAAATCTTCATGTAGGAGACAATCTTCAAGTACATTATGTGAATAGCTAATCCACACCACCAAGCTGCTAATAGCCTCTCCATAAGCAAAAGTCTGAGCACACTCTTCTTCTCCAAGAAGAACTCCATAGTTGCTCCTCAACATGCTCCAAGATAGCACCATGGATGCCCCATGTGCTAAAAGCACTACCTCTATTGAGCTAACAAAGCTTCCAAAGCTTGTGTTGAAATAGGTGTTGGATGCTAAACAATAAGCCGATCTTGTTCTTTTATAGTATAACTCTTCATCAATAAAGCACTTCCAAAAGCACTTCTTTATAAAGCACAACATAGCAAAAACGTATGCGATCGCTATCGATCTGGAAAAAAATCCATCGCCGTTTATTGTCCGTTTTATTTCCCAAAAGTATGATGCCAAAAAATCTTCGCGAATATGCTGCTAGGGCCAGAACTTGAGCGCACGTGAGCAGTCTGAGAGTGCTTTCCCTTATCCACTTCGTTAGTCGCTTTTATTTTTACTAAGGCTATTATGAACAGCTACACATGCTGTAATACTGGACAAATTTGATCAATCTTTGACCAATGGGACATTGTTTCCAACAATTTCCCCTACAATGTACTATTGGTACAAACTGAACTAGATCTGCAAACTTCATAAGCTTCAAACTTGTACTCTCCAAATCGACCTTCAAACCTTTTCTTCAAAAGTCTTCTTCAAAACTAAATTTGACTTTCCTTCAAACTTTAAACACTCAACTTGTTGAATATGAACCATAATACTTGAGAAAATATGCAAACTAGATATCCAATAGTGTACACATCAAGCAATCACTACTTGACAACAAATGTAGCATGTATCGACTCTGAACCTACTATCTCCTATCTTCTCAAACCTGAAAACATACACTAGGATCCACATATTTGCATTTACCTTCCAAAAAGGTTTCTCAACGTACATTTGTTGTGTCATGTAGATACACTAAACAAAATGAGGAACTGAATCCTGGAACTTGTGACTGACAACTCACAACTTAGTGTATTATGAACATTGCTGGTTCATCTCTGACTGTACTAAACTGAACTAAACTGAACTCAACTCAACTCAACTAAAATCAACTGAAATCAACTCATGAGTCTCATCAAAAAATCTAGGATGTCATCATGTCTTCATCCGTAAATCCTTCATACCTCTTTCCTTCCGAATCTGGTATAAACATATATGTGCGCACCTTTGAAAATATACCTTTTTGAAATATCAAATTTCTCTTGAATAGAACTTTGGAACCTTCTCTTGAATAGGAACACCCTAACAGGAACTTTCTCTAGACATTCTCCTTCTTCCTTCTTCTTTCAAAGCTGGAACATAAAGAGAACCCAACAAAGGAAATATAGGAATACCTGAAATAGGAATACCTGTAGGTATGACTCTGCATTCTTTCACATATGGCTGAAAATAAGTCTTCATGTTTCATCACCCCCCTGTATGATTTAACACTAGTATCCAGAATTCTTCAACTATATCAGACTTTATGAAATCTAAAATGTCTTCCTTCTTTCAATAAATCTGATCTTTAGTGAGCAAATACCTGTATCTGATCTCTCCAACAAAATACCTATGTAGAATCTGCTCTCATCAAACCTTCATGACTGAATGTTTGATTTGTTACCTGAATGTCTCTAAGTGTGCATGCTTCTCACAAAGTTGTAAAACTTTTCTTCAAACAAATCCTTCCGAAGAATCTACAACGCCTACTTGAAACATAAGTGGATAAACTTCTCACCTTGAGAACTCCAAAAGCTAAAAGTTTATACTTGATCTTTTCATATTCTACCTAGGTGAAATGTGATAGTACCTGCTTGGATTTCTTTTGGTTAACTCCACTTCTCAATCAAGTGATAGGATCTGATGGAACATCTTTTCGAATACAAGCATGTATCCAAAATTCAAGACAAACATAGAAAGTAGATTCTCCATTGACTTATACATCAACAAATCTCAATTTTTTGAAGTTTCTGAAAATACTGAATATGAGATTACTTTTCCAAACACAAGACCTAAACCCAAGTCTTCAACATCTGCTACAAAAAACTCTTTTACCTCAAGAGCTAGATAAAGAAGAAATATACTTCTATGCAACTTGTCATATACCAACTAGCTGTGTATTGACACTCCAAGAATTCTTTGAGGGAACATATAAGCTGTCTCCTCAAAAACTTCAACTTATATATAACTCATACATATGAGTCAAAATATACAAGTTGTCTTCAAATCTACTGATTTTCTTTCTCTCAATGCAATTCTTTATCAAATCTACTAAATCATGATCAAGTATCATGCAAAACAAGAAATTGCTTCTTCTTTAAACTATCTTCACACAAGATGTTCTCGTAGACTTGTCTTTGGATGTAGAGGATAAAAGTAGGACAAGTATATGGAAAATATAAGAGAAAAGGAAGTATTACTTTTCTTTTTGAAATGAAAAGGAAGTATATGGAAAATATAAGAGAAAAGGAAGTATTACTTTTCTTCTTCTGCATCTTTCTTCCACCTGATGATGTCAACATCTTCAAACTTCTCTTCCATACCTTTCTGTTCTCATCTTGAAGTAGCAAGAACTCTTATCTTCTTCAAATGAATTTTTTTCTTCCTCTATTGGTAAGAGTAAGAGACAAAACAAACATGGTATACAAATGGAAGTGAATATAGAATGATGTTTTACCATCTCCTCATATCTCTGAATCAAAACTCTGCTGCATATGTGACTAATATGACTGAATTCACCAACCTTTTGTCTGAATGATGAATTACCTTTCTAGAGTTACCTCTAGATATAAAATGTGAGCAAAAACTTGCAACCAACTTACAACACAAGATTGGCTTGAAACAAAACTTATGCTCTCCACATTTGTCTTCTTAGATGAGCTTTCTTGCCATGAAAGAGATCTCTCAAAACTCTCTAGAAAAACCTCTAGATACCTGTTTTGATGTAGCCTTTAACTTTCAAATAATGAAAGTGTATAATAGCATTCCTTGAATCTTCTCCAAACCATTGTTCTTCCTTGAATTTGAAGTAGCCTTCTCTTCATCAAGTCTTGGTCTTCAAACAATACTTCTGTAAAGTATTTTCATACTCTTCCAAAAGTATTCGGCTGCTAACAGATCATCAACTTCATACTCCACACTGATGAATATGCATGTAACTGGATTGTCTAATTCTCAAATCTCCACTGATCTAGATTAAATGTGTATGTCAAATGTCAAATACTAGAAGATTCCCTTAAATCATATGTTGTAAACCTGGAAGTATGAGAACCTGTGAATATAAGAGCCTGAATGCTTTGATGCCAAAGCCCTAAAGTTTTGATACCAAATGTTAGAAATTTAGTAGGCCCATTACTAATACCACAGGTCCAAGGTTCCATAGGTCCAGAATCTACAACACATATTCCAGCAATCTTCCAATATTGACAAAACATGAACATACCACATTTAATCATATAAATGATGAAACAAAGATAGAGAAAGATTAGACAACATGTGTAAAGTGTTACGTAAGCCAAGGCTTACTCACACTATCATATATACCAATGTTAATTGTACAATGTGGGAGCAAAACTCTCAACCACTCTATGTGAACAGAAATAGATGGATGTGTGAATGTACAAATTTAACAAACATATTCAGATGTACGGATAGAAATCTGAAAATATATGAGATGTGTGACCTAATAGGTTTTAGAAGAGTGAATATGAGTGACCGAAAGAGGAAGGATCAGTCTAAAACTGATAATCAGCAAACCCTCATCTAACCTTAGGCTATGGAAGACCCTAAGTTAGACACGTGTGTGAAAAGATCAATACTTACAAAATTAGCAAAGAATGCTAACAAGTTTGCTGCCAGAAATCCTCAAACTCATATGAACGTACCTTCTCGAACACCTCATCCAAATATGCATAAAGCATACATGTACTGATTCTCTTTTAGATATGCCGAATAGGACTCCTCCTCATATGGATGTTATTGCCTCCATAAACTCCAAGTAGTACATGTGTGCATAAAGAGAATATGTACCTGAATTCTTAACATAAGATGCAAATCTTATGTTAACCACCATCCATGTCTTTGAAGTAACCCAAAATCTTCATGTAGAAGACAATCTTCAAATACATTATGTGAATGGATAATCCACACCACCGAGCTGTTAATAGCCTCTCCATAAGCAAGAGTGTGAGCACACTCTTCTTCTCCAAGAAGAACTCCATAGCTGCTCCTCAACATGCTCCAAGATAGCACCATGGCTCGTAATAAAGAAGGTTGAACTTCTATAGGAAACTAATTCATGTGTTGTGTGTGGTTAAGTGATACATAGTTTCCTTCATCACTCCATTCTCCCTTGCTTAAGTAAGTAAGGTCTCTTACCACACTTCTTTTAATTTTTATTCCTGAAAGAAAACAAAGGTTAGTTCTAGCTGAAGCATTTATTTATTTACACTGGTAGGTCATTCCTATGGCAATAGAATCTAAGACCTATTCCAATGATGGAAATGTGCACCACTAGTTTTATTGAAAAGATAATGTGCCAAATGCATGGCCTTGTAATGTGGCCCTGGTATGCATACTCTCGGTGCATTGGACTCTTCATGAGTGCTAGTGGAATCTTGTTCACTAAGTTGTTCTTGTCCTTGCTGCCTCTTGGGTCTCCATATCCACTTTGTAGTTGTTGCTTGAGGCATTTGGTTACTTCATGCTTGTCGTTTTCTGGTCCTTGTCTCTGTCTTACTTGAAGTCTGAGTGTTTGATGTCGTGTTCCTTTTGTACCCTTGATGAGTCTTTTTGGACCTCCTTGTTTTGTTTTGTCGGCATGATATCTCATTAAGCTTGTCTAACTCTTGGTTAGCGGTCTATCTAACCTTCTTTGGGATCCATATACATCAGTGTGTCTTTTGGGCTGCTACTAATGATTTTGGAAGCCATACACGAAGAAGTCTTTGTGGTTCGGCTTGTGATGGCGAGGGCTGGTTGTTTCTCCTTGTCTCCACAAAGTGGTTGATCGGCTTTTATGTTCGCTTATCTAGTTCCATCATTCGATGCTTTGGTACCCATTGTAGATGAGTATTCCATGGATGTGATGTTCAAGAAGTAGAACTCCAAGCCTATGTTCTTCTCTTTCAGTAGGTTAATTTAGAAGCATTGTCCTCACTTTCTCTCTTTAGTTCACCTCTCATGGGAAAGTTGATCATATCATCATGCAACACATCCTTATTTGCAGGCAATTTTAGATTAGGGCATCTGTTGGACGTGCACTCTATTCATTCATTTTCGGACTCCTTTTCTAAGTTTCCTTCCTTGGGTTTGATAATCCCATGAATGTGGGAAGCTCTTTCTTCCAGCAAGCTAAAGATTTCCTTATGCCCTATCTTGGCTGATATGTATCCTTGTGCTAGATGAATGCTCACTTTGTTCTTGATAATCCAGTCTTGCCCTAGGATCAGATTTTCAGTTAGGTCTTCGTCCTTGCATACCAAACTCTTTGCTCCATAGTGGAATTTCCTTGGTGACGGGATAATCAACAAGGGTCCATATCCGTGTTGTTGCAGTTTCTTAGCATGTTGGTTTAACGTATATACAAGGGCTAAATCTCCTTCCTTTAAGCCCTTTTCTTTGATATGAGCATCATAATATGCTTTATGTCTTCTTTTAGCTGCATAAATTCCCACAACTGCTTGTAGTCTTGTTTCGTGTAATTTCTCAATCTGTTTTAGTTGCTTGGATAGCTCATGTCCTGTCCACTCATACTATTGTGCTACTTGTAGAGTAGGTACCAAAAATACAATTGGCAAGATTGCATTTTGTCCATAGACTAGGTTAAAAGAAGTAGTCCTAATGGCTGTCTTGTAGGCCAACGGAAGGCCCAAATTGCATGATGCAATTGTTTATCCCAATCTGACCTTCCATTGTTGACTATCTTTGTCAACACTGTACACAACACTTTATTGGAAGTCTCTACTTGATCATTGGCTTGAGGGTGATAGGGGGTGATTTTCTATGAAACACTAGGAATTCATTCATCAAGGACACTATTACCTCATTAATGAAGTGTGTTCCTCTATCACTTACTATCTCTATAGGTAGTCCAAAGCTTGTAAAGATGTTCTCAAAGAGAAAATTTTCCATGGTTTGAGCACTATTCTTCCTTATTGCTTTTGCTTCTACCCATTTAGTTAGGTAATCTATTGCCACTATTATGTACTCAGCATGTGATCCTTTTTCTGGTGGGTTAATAGGTCCTATGAAATCAATATCCCATTTGGAAAAGTCTCCCGCACAAACCATGGGTTTTAGAGGCATGTCGTCTCTTCTAATAGGATACTTGGATCTCTGGCATACTTCACAACTCCATACATAGGTGTCTGCATCCATATGTAGAGTTGGCCACCACAAGCGTGCAAAAAGAATCATTTTTATAGTTCTTTCGGTTGAAAAATGTCCTCCTGTGGCACCTGCATGTGCCATCTCTAATATAGGTAAGTACTCTCCTTCATGCACGCATAGTCCTAGATGATTGTCCTTTTCGCTTTTGAATAGTTATCGCCCTAGTATGATGTAGTCCTTGCTCATTTCTTCTAGGGATCTCTTTATAGCTAGACTTGCTCCTTCCTCATGCTTGTGTGTTTTTATGAACTTTACCAATGTCCTACTCTAGTCTCGTGCTATTGTAAATAATTGTAATGATTTATGGTCTTTTGGAGTATTTTCTTGGCAATCTGAGCAATTGCTAAAATATTCATGAACATCCTTGGGCATATCTAGCCAATAAACTCCCAATCGTTTTGATTCCCTTAGTGTTCAATGAGTTCCCTTATGCATTCTCCATCTATTTATGTGAGCTTGTTCCATTAAGTTCTTCTGTTCCGCTTCTTCTACACACCTTAACAATACACCATTGGGTTCTTTAAAATATGTGTGAAAAAATTGTTTCAACAAAATAAACATGTTTTTTCTTGATCAAATTTTCGTAGACAATACCACGAGAATTTCGGCGCTTTTGCACAGACGGCCACCTCGTAGTTCGAGCTGCCTCGAGAGAGCGATTAAATGCTTGGATCGTCACGCGAGGGTGTCTCTTCTTGTCGCAGTCTATAGAATAAATAGTGTAAGCCGTCTTGAGCGGAAGTCTAGCGGAGGCCAACTCAACTATTGTTATAGATCCATTGTTTTAAAAGCATGCATTTGAGAGACTCAAGTCTCATACTATTGGTATCAATGGGTGGAGAAGAATTAGTTAAGTCAGGGCCCCCTTTAGAAAGAAGGATAGTACTGGATACCACAATCTATACCTCCTTCATATAAGACAAGAGAAGTCAGAAACTTTATGAATAGAATAATTCATAATGGGCTCCTTTTAATAGGAGAGGTGGGTAAGTAATGAGTAGATCATCATATATGTAGGGTTCACCTAATATGTAAACATCTTACCCTATTTATTTGACTTTGTAAATGTACATCACTCCAACAATACTCCTTGTATTGTTACGGAAGGGAGACCATCGTAGGGCGGCCTCACCTCTTCATAGTATATTCAAGATTGCACAAAAAGGCAAGAGGAAAATTTATCGATGATCTCTTTAGGAAGGGGGAGTAGATGGCCTACTCACGCCGTTTGCCATTAAGGTACTGTGTAAGATAAAGAGGAAACTAAAGGTGTGGAAGACGGCAAACCACATAAGGATATATATTGCAGTGAAGAGGACAGGATGGTAAGGCAGTGTAAAGGAGAAGTTTCCAGGTCCAATAACAATTAGTTTCATAGTATGTTATTGTGTCTCAGGGCCGTTAGGGTCGTCGCTATCCGAAAGGCGGACGTAATCAATTACCTGGACAAGAGCAGACACAGCTAGTAAACCCGCAATAAAAGGGAGGATGAAGCTCCGCAGGCCTTGGATGGCCATATCACGGGTACGGTCTCTCAAAACCTGCATCTTCTTTTTCTCAACGAAAAAGCGAAAGGGGTAGGTTAATATATAAGTGGGTAGAAATAAAGCAGAACGTACAACGCCCGGAACCATGTATTGATAAAAAGATCCAACGGCGAGGCCTAGGCGCGTCCAAAAAGTGTAGATGGTTGCATCCGTCTTGACTAGTGAAGTTTCCCACATTTTTCTTGCGGTATCCGAAATAATGCGCTGTTGTTCTTCTTGAGTTAGAGGTCCCCCTTTTTTTATGGCTTCTGTAAGGGACAGGATAACTTGTTCATATGTAAAGACGGCCATACGGTCAAGAACATATTTAGCTACACCAAAAAGTCCAGCAAGAGTTGCAAAATAGTTAAACATAATACCCCCCAAGAGATATAGATATATTTGTATGTTTGATAAGAGAGCTGATTAAAGCTTGAAAATAGTTATGTGATATATGTCGAAGTGTCGATTGTGTTGATTTAGACATATATCAATAAATTTTTTTTTATTTATTGTTTAATAAGGTGGAGTAGAACATTTACCTACTTTCTCTCGAGGGGTATTCCTACGCCAAGAAATTGATGACTACATGGTTGCAAATAAGAATCAAGTTTAGCAAAAGCTTCGTCACATTGGTTCTTCCGGGTAAGGAAGAGAAGTCCATCATTTTCGAAACTAATAGTGATACCCAGAGCATTAGTACATAGGTAATCAACAAGGTATGCCAGTAAGACCACTTCGTGGGGTGCCAATATACGGGAGGATAAGAGTCCTTCATGGTACGTGCTGCCACCACACTTTCCGTATTGCTCTTCTTCTATCTTTCCATAGTAAGGCTGTACCGGTGAGGGGAGATAAATCATATCTCTTTGGCTAAGGGTTGACTGAAATCGGGCAAGTTCCAAAAGGATGGGGTGGCTTAGTACCTTCTGGAGAAACTGCTCGAAAAGTAGGCCATCTTGGCCATATAATTCTTTTACTTTTGAGCGTATAGACCCTTTTCCCCTAAGACTAGCACCGTTTAGGCTAGAATATAAGATTGCTTTTAGAATTTTCATAGGAACTTCATCTCCCCATTTATGCATGATGTGAGACCAAAACTGGCCCGTATTGTATGCTCCCACGTATGGGGGGCTGATAATAGTCCAGCCAGAACCCATAAATACCAGTGTGACAAGCAACCATATCAATTTCACAAAGTACTAAATTGTCGGGAAGAAGAAATTTGTCTATCAATCTTCGAATAACTGCCTTGCAATCTCGTCCGAGACAAGAGATAGTACCAGATCCCCCTGAATTCAGGGGGATCAGCCTAGGATAGCAAGGGGAATCTTTGTAGGATGTCGCAAATAATTCCTTTACAGGGCACACACGGTTAAAGTAAGTGCTACCCTGATGCCGAAATAGTCTAAAGAGCATGTAGCTCGTCTCTATGATTTTCTTCACCACGCCATTAAGGGTAGCCATTAGCTCTCCATAGAGTGCGGGCGACCTCTTCAATGCTTGAAGACTACTCTCAATTTCTGATGCGAGCGGGTAAGCTAGGCCCGCCATAGTAGTGGTATGCACAAGTTTTGGGGGAAGACCTAAGCACATGCGTTTGCGATCCCCCTCCAGGAAGGTGTATAGTTGGTCGATAGTTTCCTTGGCCAACTCATCAGACGATATTATCTTTCCTGCCTCTTCTACTATTTGACTCTCGGTCTAGTCCTCCCGTAGGGATAAAAACATCTGCTTTAATCTGGGATGCCTCTCTAAAAAGTCCTTCGTCTTCTCTTCTTCCTCTCTTGTAAGGTCTCCCAACCTCTCCCTTAGGAGGGTACCCCACTCCACCCTTTCTAGAGGGGGCCTTGGAGGACCTAAGAGGAGGTGCATCCATGGAGACATCCCGTCCTCATTCATTTTTCTGCATCCACTCTCTACGACAACCTCCACCGTTCTTTCTTGATCACCTCTTTTTTTACGAGATCTATCACAATCGACATAATCTACATCCTCGTCCTCCTCGTCAAAACAAAGGGTGTAAAGATGACCACCCATATAATTTTCACGAGTGTCTTCACAATCGACATAATCGACACCTTCATCTTTCCCCTCAAGACTAGGTATGTTGTCGACCTTACTCTCATAATTTACCTCATTCTCTGTTGTCTTTTCCTCCCCTTCCTCATTATTGACCCTATCAAACACCTCCTTATCCTCCCAAAATCCCTCCCAGGGCTCCGCCTCCGTAAGATCCTTGACTACAGCCGACCTCAGGTCCCTCCTAATAAGATCTCCCTCATGAAAGCTAACGCCCACAACCACTCTTCCTTGCGCCCTTCGCTTAGTAACAATGTCTCGATATCCTATAGCCCTCAACGTGTCGTCCAGCACGTCCCCAAAGGAATAGTAGGATACGGGCTCAATTCCCTGTGCGTCCACGTATTGTAGATATGATTCATAGAGATTCCCCGCAAGAGGCACCTTTTTTGCACCTAAATAGAGTTCACTCCTTTGCTTATATTTGACTTTGGTAAACAACCATTCCAAAATGCCTGAGTTATCTTGCCCCCCTCCGCAAACCTCGTTGATCGCCTCTACACTATGTCCTATCCGGGTCCTCTCGTCTGGCATCTCTAAAGCCCAATTAATCAATCCACTTATATCTACCTTTAGTTTATTTAACAAGAAGGGATCTCTTTGGGAGGTTGCCCTAGGCGTAAGCACATAGAGTATACGCCTTCTAAACCCACTGGTCTGATCTTGAGCCAACCAACAATAATTAGATGTTACTAGTAGCAGAGCAGTTACTGTCACTCCATATATGCTACCATTTTTAATCTCAACAACGACCTTATCCCCCGAGATCATTCTTTTGATCAAAGAACACTGAGCGTCGTTCACCTTCAAGGGTATATATGGAAGTGTAATAAGAACCTTGTCCTGAAGAGCTCTCATTTCAAAACGATGGGTCAATCTTAATATGTCTAACGTACAGACAGCCTCCCCTAGAATGTATTCCAATAGCTGTACAAAGGTCGATTTACCCGTTGCTCCTGGGCCCCACAAGTAAAGACAAAACTGCTCGTTGTTATCAACTGTGAATAAGAGCCGTAACTAGGCCCTTATAACATTAAGCTTAAGCGGGTCCCCGTTGGTCATATTGCTCGCTTTCCATATTGCTCTTCTTCTATCTTTCCATAGTAAGGTTGTACGCGTGAGGGGAGATAAATCATATCTCTTTGGCTAAGGGTTGACTGAAATCGGGCCAGTTCCAACCCCATCCTTTTGGAACTTGCCTGATTTCAGTCAACCCTTAGCCAAAGAGATATGATTTATCTCCCCTCACGGGTACAACCTTACTATGGAAAGATAGAAGAAGAGCAATATGGAGAAACTGCTCGAAAAGTAGGCCATCTTGGCCATATAATTCTTTTACTTTTGAGCGTATAGACCCTTTTCCCCTAAGACTAGCACCGTTTAGGCCAGAATATAAGATTGCTTTTAGAATTTTCTTAGGAACTTCATCTCCCCATTTATGCATGATGTGAGACCAAAACTGGCCCGTATTGTATGCCTCCCACGTATGGGGGGGTGATAATAGTCCAGCCAGACCCGCATAAATACCAGTGTGACAAGCAACCATATCAATTTCACAAAGTACTAAATTGTCGGGAAGAAGAAATTTGTCTATCAATCTTCGAATAACCGCCTTGCAATCTCGTCGGAGACAAGAGATAGTACCAGATCCCCCTGAATTCAGGGGGATCAGCCTAGGATAGCAAGGGGAATCTTTGTAGGACGTCACAAATAATTTCTTGACAGGGCACACACGGTTAAAGTAAGTGCTACCCTGATGCCGAAATAGTCTAAAGAGCATGTAGCTCGTCTCTACGATTTTCTTCGCCATGCCATTAAGGGTATCCCATAGCTCTCCATAGAGTGCGGGCGACCTCTTCAATGCTTGAAGACTACTCTCAATTTCTGATGCGAGCGGGTAAGCTAGGCCTGCCATAGTAGTGGTATGCACAAGTTTTGGGGGAAGACCTAAGCACATGCGTTTGCGATCACCCTCCAGGAAGGTGTATAGTTGGTCGATAGTTTCCTTGGCCAACTCATCAGACAATATTATCTTTCCTGCCTCTTCTACTATTTGACTCTCGGTCGAGTCCTCCCGTAGGGATAAAAACATCTGCTTTAATCTGGGATGCCTCTCTAAAAAGTCCTTCGTCTTCTCTTCTTCCTCTCTTGTAAGGTCTCCCAACCTCTCCCTTAGGAGGGCACCCCACTCCACCCTTTCTAGAGGGGGCCTTGGAGGACCTAAGAGGAGGTGCATCCCTAGAGACATCCGGCCCTCATTCTTTTTTTTGCATCCACTCTCTACTACAACCTCCGCTGTTCTTTCTTGATCACCTCTTTTTTTATGAGATCTATCACAATCGACATAATCGACATCCTCGTCCTCCTCGTCAAAACAAAGGGTGTAAAGACGACCACCCATATAATTTTCACGAGTGTCTTCACAATCGACATAATCGACACCTTCATCTTTCCCCTCAAGACTAGGTATGTTGTCGACCTTACTCTCATAATTTACCTCTTTCTCTGTTGTCTTTTCCTCCCCTTCCTCATTATTGACCCCATCAAACACCTCCTTATCCTCACAAAATCCCTCCCAGGGCTCCGCCTCCGTAAGATCCTTGACTACAGCCGACCTCAGGTCCCTCCTAATAAGATCTCCCTCATGAAAGCTAACGCCCACAACCACTCTTCCTTGCGCCCTTCGCTTAGTAACAATGTCCCGATATCCTATAGCCCTCAACGTGTCGTCCAGCATGTCCCCAAAGGAATAGTAGGATACGGGCTCAATTCCCTGTGCATCCACGTATTGTAGATATGATTCATAGAGATTCCCCGCAAGAGGCACCTTTTTTGCACCTAAATAGAGTTCACTCCTTGGCTTATATTTGACTTTGGTAAACAACCATTCCAAAATGCCTGAGTTATCTTGCCCCCCTCCGCAAACCTCGTTGATCGCCTCTTCACTATGTCCTATCCGGGCCCTCTCGTCTGGCATCTCTAAAGCCCAATTAATCAATCCACTTATATCTACCTTTAGTTTATTTAACAAGAAGGGATCTCTTTGGGAGTCTGCCCTAGGCGTAAGCACATAGAGTATACGCCTTCTAAACACACTGGTCCGATCTTGAGCCAACCAACGATAATTAGATGTTACTAGTAGCAGAGCAGTTACTGTCACTCCATATATGCTACCATTTTCTATCTCAACAATGACCTTATCCCCCGAGATCATTCTTTTGATCAAAGAACACTGAGCGTCGTTCACCTTCAGGGGTATATCTGGAAGTGTAATAAGAACCTTGTCCTGAAGAGCTCTCATTTCAAAACGATGGGTCAATCTTAATATGTCTAACATACAGAGAGCCTCCCCTAGAATGTATTCCAATAGCTGTACAAAGGTCGATTTACCCGTTGCTCTTGGGCCCCACAAGTAAAGACAAAACTGCTCGCTGTTATCAAGTATGAATAAGAGCCGTAAGTAGGCCCTTATAACATTAAGCTTAAGCGGGTCCCCGTTGGCCTACTTTTCGAGCAGTTTCTCCAGAAGGTACCAAGCCACCCCATCCTTTTGGAACTTGCCCGATTTCAGTCAACCCTTAGCCAAAGAGATATGATTTATGTCCCCTCACGGGTACAACCTTACTATGGAAAGATAGAAGAAGAGCAATATGGAAAGCGTGGTGGTAGCAGGTACCATGAAGGACTCTTATCCCCCCGTATATTGGCATCCCACGAAGTGGTGTTACTGGCATACCTTGTTGATTACCTATGTAGTAATGCTCTGGGTATCACTATTAGTTTCGAAAATGATGGACTTCTCTTCCTTACCCAGAAGAACCAATGTGACGAAGTTTTTGCTAAACTTGATTCTTATTTGCAAACATGTAGTCATCAATTTCTTGGCGTAGGAATACCCCTCGAGAGAAAGTAGGTAAATGTTCTACTCCACCTTATTAAACAATAAATAAAAAGAAAATTATTGATATATGTCTAAATCAACACAATCGACACTTCGACATATATCACATAACTATTTTCAAGCTTTAATCAGCTCTCTTATCAAACATACAAATATATCTATATCTCTTGGGGGGTATTATGTTTAACTATTTTGCAACTCTTGCTGGACTTTTTGGTGTAGCTAAATATGTTCTTGACCGTAGGGCCGTCTTTACATATGAACAAGTTTTCCTGTCGCTTACAGAAGCCATAAAAAAAGGGGGACCTCTAACTCAAGAAGAACAACAGCGCATTATTTCGCATACCGCAAGAAAAATGTGGGAGACTTCACTAGTCAAGATGGATGCAACCATCTACACTTTTTGGACGCGCCTAGGCCTCGTCGTTGGATCTTTTTATCAATACATGGTTCCGGGCATTGTAAGTTCTGCTTTATTTCTATCCACTTATATATTAACCTACCCCTTTCGCTTTTTCGTTGAGAAAAAGAAGATGTAGGTTTTGAGAGACCGTACCCGTGATATGGCCATCCAAGGCCTGTGGAGCTTCATCCTCCCTTTTATTGTGGGTTTACTAGCTACGTCTGCTCTTGTCCAGGTAATTGATTACGTACGCCTTTCAGATAGCGACGGCCCTAACGGCCCTGAGACACAACAACATACTATGAAACTAATTGTATTGGACCTGGAAACTTCTCCTTTACACTGCCTTACCATCCTGTCCTCTACACTGCAATATATATCCTTATGTGGTTTGCCGTCTTCCACACCTTTAGTTTCCTCTTTATCTTACACAGTACCTTAATGGCAAACGGCGTGAGTAGGCCATCTACTCCCCCTTCCTAAAGAGAGCATCGATAAATTTTCCTCTTGCCTTTTTGTGCAATCTTGGATATACTATGAAGAGGTGAGGCCACCCTACGGTGGTCTCCCTTCCCTAACAATACAAGCGGTATTGTTGGAGTGATGTACATTTACAAAGTCAAATAAAGAGGGTAAGATGTTTACATATTAGGTGAACCCTACATATATGATGATCTACTCATTACTTACCCACCTCTCCTATTAAAAGGAGCCCATTATGAATTATTCTATTCCTAAAGTTTCTCACTTCTCTTGTCTTATATGAAGGAGGTATAGATTGTGGTATCCAGTACTATGCTTCTTTCTAAAGGGGACCCTGACTTAACTAATTCTTCTCCACCCATTGATACTAATAGTATGAAACTTGAGTCTCTCAAATACATGCTTTTACAACAATGGATCTATAACAACATAGTTGAGTTGGTCTCCGCTAGACTTCCGCTCAAGACGGCTTACACTTTTTATTCTATAGACTGCGACAAGAAGAGACACCCTCGCGTGACGATCCAAAGCATTTAATTGCTCTCTCAAGGCAGCTCGAACTACGAGGTGGCCGTCTGTGCAAAAGCGCCGAAATTCTCGTGGTATTGTCTACGAAAATTTGACTCTACGTGAATGGGTTCCTGAAGATCTAAGCAACTTCTCAGATGGTGAGGAAACTACTCCTAAATAAGAACAGAGGTACCAGCTCCATCCTAGTGAGGAGTTCCCTCACCCCTCTAAGCTAAAAGCGTGTGACTCCTGGAGGCTGTATGAAACATGGTTGTAATTTAAAAGACTATCTCGCGAGACAATTGTACGATAATGCAAGCAAAAAATCTTCAACTTCCCACGGCATGGAGGATGAATTTAATATGACTCTCAATCCACTTTTCCGTGCCAGTAGAATTGGCGACAATCCCCCACCCTCACCTCGAGGAAGTAATGACAACTCACCTAATGAAATAGAATACTACCAAGATGAAATGCACATAGACATCAATCCAAAATACCCTGAAGCGACCGCCTCCTCTAGAAGGATGGGCAGCGGTTTTTTTCATAACGAGATCTTGGAGGAACCAGACATGTTTAAGAATAGCGGCCGTCATCTCTCTAATTCTAATATAGATTATGACCTTGAGTCCTTTCCCTTTCCCATCCCTCATACAACAAGTTACCACCTTATAGGGACACCACCTAATTATCATCGCAAGGAAGAGACAGCCTTCAAGAAGTTTTGGTTTACGCCCTTCTTGGCTGGCCTCCCTCGATGGTTTGAGACCTGGTGGAGGAAAGGGCGAAAGAAGATGTCCTTCAAGAAGGCACCCGTGGAAAACAACATTCTGGCCCCCCTTGAGAAGATTAATCTGTCGCCAAGTCAGTTGTTTTCTGCTCACGTGGCTTTTGTAATGCTGGCTCTCTTATTTGTGTCCTTTCTTGGTTATTGCTGGTTTGAACAAAAGAAAAGGTCCCAAAAGAATATAATCAAAATTAACGAGAACCGCCTTAAAGGTGATCAAGTCGTCCATCTAGTACCCAAAAAGAAGTATCTCCAGGATCTTGCCAAACAACGATTGGACTATCTGAGCCCCCCTTCACAGAAACGACAATCAAAGGAAATATTACCTAATCAGTATCCTCCCCTACAAGATTAACTCATACTAAAGGAGATTCAAGAGTATGCCCATCGATCGATTTAATGAACTCTTGCTGGACTTTTTGGTGTAGCTAAATATGTTCTTGACCGTATGGCCGTCTTTACATATGAACACGTTATCCTGTCTCTTACAGAAGCCATAAAAAAAGGGGGACCTCTAACTCAAGAAGAACAACAGCGCATTATTTTGGATACCGCAAGAAAAATGTGGGAAACTTCACTAGTCAAGACGGATGCAACCATCTACACTTTTTGGACGCGCCTAGGCCTCGCCGTTGGATCTTTTTATCAATACATGGTTCCGGGTGTTGTACGTTCTGCTTTATTTATACCCACTTATATATTAACCTACCCCTTTCGCTTTTTCATTGAGAAAAAGAAGATGCAAGTTTTGAGAGACCGTAGCCGTGATATGGCCATCCAAGGCCTGTGGAGCTTCATCCTCCCTTTTAATGCGAGTTTACTAGTTGCGTCTGCTCTTGTCCTGGTAATTGATTACGTCCGCCTTTCGGATAGCGACGGCCCTAACGGCCCTGAGACACAACAACATACTATGAAACTAATTGTAATTGGACTTGGAAACTTCTCCTTTACAGTGCCTTACCATCCTGTCCTCTACACTGCAATATATATCCTTATGTGGTTTGCCGTCTTCCACACCTTTAGTTCCCTCTTTATCTTACACAGTACCTTAATGGCAAACGGCGTGAGTAGGCCATCTACTCCCCCTTCCTAAAGAGAGCATCGATAAATTTTCCTCTTGCCTTTTTGTGCAATCTTGGATATACTATGAAGAGGTGAGGCCGCCCTACGGTGGTCTCCCTTCCCAACAATACAAGCAGTATTGTTGGAGTGATGTACATTTACAAAGTCAAATAAAGAGGGTAAGATGTTTACATATTAGGTGAACCCTACATATATGATGATCTACTCATTACTTACCCACCTCTCCTATTAAAAGGAGCCCATTATGGATTATTCTATTCCTAAAGTTTCTCACTTCTCTTGTCTTATATGAAGGAGGTATAGATTGTGGTATCCAGTACTATCCTTCTTTCTAAGGGTCCTTCTTTCTAAAGGGGACCCTGACTTAACTAATTCTTCTCCACCCATTGATACTAATAGTATGAAACTTGAGTCTCTCAAATACATGCTTTTACAGTCTCTCTAAAACATTGTGACCATATGAACTCTACAAATTTATGCACATAGGGTTCCTTCATTGTTAGACATAAAGCCATTCAAACAAGATTCAACACACATAATGATATATGTTTTTTCATGTTTAAAGAGAAAATTGACTCTTAGATATTAAGTTGAGCAGTCATAATGGGTATCCCCTATAGTAGTTGTGCCCAAAAAGAATAGAATACTAAAAGTTTTAATCATTTTAAAAAGGGTTGATGCTGCTACCATCAACGATAGCTATCCATTACGTATTACAGTTCATCTATTGGAAAATCAAGTAGATAAGGATGATACAATTTTCTTGATAATTATTTGGGCTATAATCAAGTAAATCTTACTATGACTCCACTATCAGATGTTTTTCAACATTTATCACTCTCTTTTGTGCAAAAAATGCTTACTGTGTATTTCCGATATCTGCAATGACATCCAAGCACAAATTCTTGATCTTCCTTATTTATAACCAATCATTTTATCGAGCTTCTTCCTTATTTATAACCAATCATTTAACCTAGAAGCGAATTTGTTGTTGGACACTCTAACAAAGATACTAGATTTTTTGGAAGAGGTAGGCTTTTTGTTTTGCTACTTCAAGTAATCCTTGAAGAGCTCTTAAAGACGTACATTTCATTGCTACTTAAAGACATAAATTTCTTAAGTTAGCTTGGTATTATTGGAAAGTGACAAAGTATTTTGACTAGCACATTTCCTAAGAGCATAATTTTTGTAATGGTTTTATCCACACTTTGGGCATTCTTGAAAATCAAAATTTTCATTTATATACAAAATGTGGTTATTTGGGCATGCGTATATTTTATTGTAATCCATGCCAATAAAAGTCAATAAATTCTTTGCATCTCTTCTAGAACGAGGCATCTCATTACCTATGCTAAACCTTTGTCTCTCAATAATCTCAATATATAAAATATTCTATAATATAACCATGTATACATTTCTTATAAATTCATGTACGAAAAACAAGTCTGAAGTATACATTTCCCTTAGTATATCTTTTGATGATAAATTAGCAGCTTCTCCATCATTCATTATATAATTCTGAATTGTATCTTGATCATTTATGTTATCCATATTTGTATCATTATTGAGAAACACATTTATCATATGAATCATGCCTTCATTTTCTCTCTAGATATTTGATTTGTCATGACACTATACCGTATGGTTTGCCGTACTTTCTTAAATGATCATTAAAATATTCTCATTCTATAGACTTGGAACTTGTGATGATTGCCTCATCACTTTTAGGATGAGATGACATGAATACCTAAAATTACACCTAAGCATATGCTAATCTTCATACAAATCTACAAATGATATTTCTATATCTATCTATGTACGTAGAAATATAAAAAACCTAAACCCTAAATTTTTATGTAGTATGTAGATGTATAATCTAAATATTTAAACCCTAATTCTATATTTATCTATGTATATATACATATAATAACCCTAATTTTTTATATATTTATGTATATATACTAACCTAAATCCTAGTGCCCTTATTCTATATCAATCTATGTATGTAGACATATAAAAACCCTAAATCCTTATTGTTTGGGAATCTTGAGTAAGAATAATGATGAACACACCATGTGGAGATAAGGGAATGGTATGAAGATCATGAGCCTGAGGTGAGTGAAAGTTCACACACACAAGCACATGAATGCAACGAATGCACAGGACACACACGTAAGGGCAACAATTTCGAGAACAATGGAAGTTTCAACTAGATAACAAAAGGACTACAATAGAGTTCTTATCCTTTACTATCTCACACTATATCACATCAGATTTGTATTTATAGATTTCTAACTTCCTTTGGCCAGGTTCAAACCTATTATGTAGGATAGTTGAAAATTAGGTCCTTAAGCAATTAAGCAGGGCCAAATGGGTACAAAAAATGTGAAAAATAGACAGATCCCCTTGTTGCTCCACAAGCTTTAGAACTCCTTGATTTGAAAAAATAGAGCATGAAATTAATAAAAATGAGGGTTTAAACACAAAAGTAGTGATAACAATTATTGTTTTCGAGATACATCGATTGAATGTAAATTTATGGGAAACTTAGGTCCTTTCCCTTCAATGGTGGCTTGCCGTCTATGCTTCTTGTTCATGAATACTAACATCCCCTCCCTCTCCTATCTATCATCCTTGATAACCCTTTCAATGCAAGAATAATCAATTTAATTATAGAGGAGCTTAAGTGTTGTCATATGTTTATCAATATGAATGCCATGAACCGAATCATATAACAATTCCTTCCAACATATAAATGTCGGGGTAGCTCTTGAGGAATGCAAAAATTCTCTAAATTTTGAATCTATTCACAAGTGAAGAGATGCAACAAGTTTGTTGAATGCATATAAAATTTTTTCTTGAAACAAGTAGGAAGGCACTCTACCCTATAGTGCAATGCATATAACTTCTGCTTCTTTAGTGTGGTATTAAGGTCATATAGAAGGTCATCATTAGCATATTCAAATATTGGAACATCTACATAGGGCTAGAAAACTTTCTCTAACATGATTAAAACAAGATAGTAGAAAAATTTAAGCATCATTTGGTACACTAAATTAGGTACATTTCCACCACACTCTTCTCAAAACTTGAAGGTTTCATAACAAATATGCTACCATGGGTTTTGCATGCAGTTTAGAGATCAAGGGATAATTCTTCCATTTGGCACACTTCTTGTATTTTTAGACCTTGATGAAGATATTCTTAAACCTTTTCTGATGAGGTACGAGATAATGACATGGGTTATAGAAAATTACTAGAGGGATGCAATCCCATGTGTGAATCATATCTGGATATTATCAAAGAATATCGCTACTCAAGGATAAGTCTCTTGCCGAAATGGAGTGTCAAATGTAGGTGGATGTCCCAAAATTCTTATTCTCTTGTTATATACATCTAGTAGCATGAAATATGGCTTGTACTAGATATCATTTATGTGAATAATGTGAGAACTTGGCAATCTTTGGAAAAATTCAGAGTTGAATAATCTAACTTAGAATTTTGTTTCTAGCATCATGTGATGTTTAACTCTTATAAAATGCATTAGTCCTAATGATTGAGATTCAAATAACTAGGCAGGGTACAATGCTTTGTCTATCTCTTTTCCTTTTATAGTAATGCATCCGTCTCATCTTGTTGTTCTTGATATTTTTCATATTCAGGATCTGCCATAGGTGGCACCTCAAATACTTCTTCAAGTGGTGGTTTTTGTGGTGGAAACGAGGGATGTTATAGTGTAAATGATGGTCTAAATTTGTATATCTAGATCTCAACTTGTAAGGTGGACACTTACTAGCATAGTTGTTCTAATTTGATCATGTGATCCAGAAGGGGTTCTTGAATATTCCTTGCAATAGTTTAAAGATGCCATGTGGTCGCCCATGAACTTTAGGAATTTAAATGCCGTACTTGAAAGCTCAAAGATGATTATGATATTGAGCCATCATCATTTAGTTGGTAGGGAAGACTATGAATGTGAAGAAATTATATGTAATGGGCCAAACACATACATCTGCATCATAGAGTATAAGCCTAGTTTGTTTGATAGCTTTTTAAAGAATAATATTATACCATATCTCACGAGGCTACATGAATCCAAGATATTTGTAAGAGAGAGTTTGTTAAGAAAAGCCCATTTTTTTTATTTTGATTCTATTCAGTTCGAAAAGTTTATGAGAAGCTATTGAGCTTTGCGAGTTCTCCATTACCGTAGAAAAAGTTATTTGTTGTTGTATACTTATGGGCCTTATTTTATGTTTATGTATAGATATTGCTTATTTCATGCATATGTTTATGTATAGATATTGCTTATTTTATGCATGTAGTTCCAAATGATAACTATGGGAACACTAAGAAATAATTCAACACTAAGAAATAATGCAACAATGTGTTAGAGATAAGAGTTTTTTATTTTTTCTCGTGGTAGTGGAGGTGTAGCTTGTCAATTTTTGAGGTTGTTGAGTTCTTCGGATTGTAAGCCATATGCTCTAGAAAAAATACGTAATCCTCTTAAATGGTCTTCATGGGTCAGACGACACTCTTACAAATCAAGACGGTTTGATTGGCTCAATTGAAGCATCTAGTAGGGTATCCAGGTGTTCCTTATTTTGTTTTTAGAGGTGGGCATTCTCGGGTATCCAGGTGTTCCTTATTTTGTTTTTAGAGGTGGGCATTCTCCTCATGGGACGTGGTGAAATGTTTCTCTAGAAAACTGATGGTCCTAAACAACCTGGTTGCACTCGAGTGCTACTTGCAGTGCTTCTTCCATGTGTGGGAATTCAGCCTTTATGTTATCCTATGCTTTTGCTTCCAAGGCTAGGTCGGCTTCCTTCAACTTTGAGTAAGATTCATTTAGAGTTGCATTTTCAACCATCCCTAGGTTCATTTGAGAGTGCAATCCAGTCCTTTGATCTTGCAATGCTGTATTGAGTTGAGAAAAGGAGAGATATTCTTCCGTACTTCTAAAAATTTGGTGAACACTAAAATTTGGTGAACACTAATCTAGATCATTATCCGTAACATTGGATAAAGGTGAAAAAATAGCGTTTATGTGAAAGAACAAGGAGGAGGAACAAGAATATCAAATCCGAATGCGAGTGATGATGTAACAGGGGATTGGGGAGGTGGAGGTGGAGGAGCTGCGAATGTGAGAATAGGAGCGGATGTCATAGTGGTGATGTTTCCATAGAAACCATAGTGAGCAATCCTATACTAGTGATCGTAAACATTGTGTGTACTATGATTTGTGAATATGTGTGTGCTTCCATGTGATTGATGGTGTGAGGAAATGTAATCATTGGGAGAAGGGAAATGTTGTGGAAAAATATTTATCAAATGGATTCAAGGAATGAGTAGCTCGATTTGGATCAAACATGAGTCAAAATAGCTCCTATAGAGGGGGTAGCGAGCCTTGAACTTTCTTCTTGTGTTGCCTATGTCTCATGAACATCTATGATATTCATTGTGTATGGTATTAAACGTAGTGCCCCTCTTCTTGTCGAGTGCCTCCTTATTTCTCTATGATGTGTGGAAATTCATTAGAAAAAAAGGTGTACCCTGCATGGGCCTTTTAGCTTAAGGAGTGATTAGTGATGGACCAATCAGAACAGGGTGGTGGCCACAGTCTATACCCTATAAAATACTAGGCTAAAGGGGGAAGAGGGGACAAGATTCCTCTATGTTCAAGGTTGTCTTCTAGAGAGAGAAGAAATCTCGTAATCAGGTTGGGCTCAAAAATTCAAAATTTTTCAAAAGTTGTAAAACTCATCATAATACCATTAAATGAACTCCATATCATTTTTCAGGGTCAAAAGTGCTATTCTTTACTTCTAATTCAAAATCCGTGCATGTTTTGAGCTAAAAAAGTGACTTTTTTCAAAATAACTCAAAAAACTCTACTTTCCCTCTTCAAACTCCCATTTTCATACCCAAAACCCCAAAAGTCATATTCTTCACCTCTATTCCTCCATACCATACAACAAAAGCGTTGTTTCTTCTCTTACCATTGTCCCAACTTCTGTAGCAATGACAACAAATCTTACTCCCATGGAAACCTCTAGAGCTTATAGGCGACCAAAAGATGAAGTTCACACAATGACGTGCCACAACATCAAAACAATGGAAGGAAGTTGGCTACCACAAGATTTTTGCAAAGGTGCATGGGTGTACATGTAGCCATCTGGACTTGGTCCTCATCGTGTTCGAGATCCTGGAATTTTGGATCTTCATTAGAAAGGTAAGCTCTTAGGCTTCGAGTAGCAAACACATGGTGGGATGGTTGCTATTGTACAACATGTCTTCACAATTTCAACCATGAAGTTAGAAAAATCTAATAGAATTAGATATCCAATCCATTGTGAGTATTTCTATTTTTTCAATGCTTCGTGGTGTTAAATGTCTTAATTACTCATCTCATATGTTTTTCTTTATTATAGTCATATTTCCTTCTAGTTTAGTGGAAGAGCAACCACTTCATAGTCTTACAGGAACTTTCAAAGCATTACATGTAGACATTGGGGCATTAGTGCTTCCAGATGTACCTCTTGCTAAACTTATTCGTGAAAGGATCTTCTTTTACACTCACAAGTACATTTTTCCTTCTAGAGATGGTGAATATGTGTAGCTCAGTGATGAGTAGCACCTCCTTTAATGTCAATCCGGGAAGACATGAGGATGGTATGAAGACCTCGAGCAAGTGGAAGCACAAGTGCGTGAGTGAGAAGCACACAAACACGCACACACATACACACACACGCGCACACACGGCAAGACAAAGAGTGAGAAGCAATGGAGTTCTTAGATTACTTTCAAGAAGCTCTTACAAGTTCGTTTCAATTACAATCTAACCTCAAAAATGAGCTCTCTAGCTCCTTTTATAGTTTTTGACTAGCTTTGGCCCTGTCCAGACCTAGTGTCCGGCCTAGTTAAAAATTAGGTTCCAGGGCTTATTTGAGGGCTCAAACGAGATCTAAAAAATACGAAAATTGGTAGGTAGATACTTCTAAAGCTCCTCAAGCTCAAGGACTCCTTGGCTTGCACAAAATGGAGCTACAAAAAGATGAAATGGTATTTACAATGGTGTTTAGTGATGAGAATCACTTTTAATTGGTGTAGAGGTTTTGAAAAATTAAGGTTGCCTTGGTGCTAAATCTGCGTGAATGCTCATACGTACTTCTTCCTGAAGAAAATTATTGGCCTATTTGCCAGATCTTCGTTGATTCCCTTGTCTGCCTGTGCCTTCTCTCCCTTCTGACTCTCTTCTCTGACTGCCATGCCTCGTTAGTCCTTCAATCCCTTGTCCGCTGCTAACACCCCCCCCTCTCTCGCGTCTGTCGTCCCTGACAGACCCTTGTTGTGTGGGTTTTTGGATGTAGTACTCAACAACATCCTGCGCTAAGTGATGCTTGGCAATCCTCAATCCTTTGGCCAAATCTGTGAGTAGCGCGTCCCAATCTACCGGCCCGGGAACCTCTGGATGTGGTATACGTAGCTTTTCAGAATGGAGAGCTTGTTCCACTGCAAACAACTGCAAGAGATGGGATGGTCTGGGAATGAATATCTCGGAGTGATATTCCCAAAATCCCGTGACAAACATCTCTTCAAACGTTTGTTTGAAGCAGGCCGGTAGATATTTGATGCGAGCGTGCCATGCATACACAACATTAATCGATGGGGTTGTGCTCATGTCGTATACAAGGTCCTGATTACCTTCATTAAATCCTAATGCTGAGAGATGCGGTTCCTTGACATTTTTGAAGGTCCTGAAGGTGACCAACATAAGTTCGAAAATCTTTAGGCACATCTGAGTCATGACATCAGGTACATTCTTGAACCGGACCCCCCAATGTCGAATCGTCGAAATCATATATCCAATCGTAGGTGGGCCCTTCGGGGGTGCGAAGTACACATAATTGAGCCACTTCTCACATCCTTTAATCGTCATCATTGTTTGTGTGTACTCCGGCCATGATCTTCTTCGAAATACAGGGCAATAACATGGGTTATATTTGATGTACAAGGGCATGTTGTTCCATGTTCTTACCATTTCCGGGTATGTTTCAAGCAGCCGAATTCTCCACATCGGTTGGCGAATATGTCCCTGCTTGGCACTTTCTGGGATGTCGTCAGGTGCAAATTGGGTGGCAGAGGTGGGTTCCCTTGAGGTGTGGTGCTTGATTTCTGCATTATAATCCGCCATTAGCACGCAAAAAGGAACATACAGGTCATCTGATGGGCCGATCCACCTATGGTGTGAGAGATTCTGGAAATAATCGGATTTTATTACAACCTCTTCCAATTTTGACATCAATGCAATTTGGACTGCCACCCTGTCATCATGCGTGGGGGCTACTTTCTCTAATTTTTGCATCCATTCAGGTGCCTCAATTTCAATTGTGTCCATGCCCTGTTCTGTTCGCTTACCTCCGGGTGTTGGCATTGGAACATAGGGATCCTCGAATGTTTCTTCTACTTCAATTGGAACAAGATCGTCAGGCTCGGGCTCTACCAGAGGGGAGGGCTGACGTTCATATTCCATGACCTTGCTACGTAATTCCTCAAGTTCGGCCCGGAGTTTAGTGATCTCTTCTGATGTATCTTCTGCGGTTGTGCTTTTGCTGGGTGATGTCTGTCGGGTGGCCAACTTCCTTAGCAAATCATCTCTCTCTTTTTCTAAGGCGGCATGCGCCTCCATTAGATCTGCATGAGTTTCTAACACCACTTTCATATTCTCTGAGGGAATTGCCTTGAATCGTTCTGGGTCAATCTCCTGTGGGGAACCCTCCATGGCCGCCTCCAAATTTTCTTCATTCTGTTTCTGTAATCGTTTATTCTCCTCTAGCGCTGTAGACATATGCTTGCGTAGGAGGCCCAAGTTCCGTCGAAGCTTCAGGTTGTCCGTGATCTGAGAATGTAGCAACTCGTCCATGTGTCGTCGCTCTTCATCATCTGCTTGGGGTGGGTTGGCTACTAATTGTGCATATTGTTCCTGTAAGGTCACGTGCTGCTGTTGTAGTAGCTGCTTCTCCTCTTCAAGATCCCTACATCGTGCTTGGAGATCTTCGTGGCTTCGGAAAAGCCTTGTATGTTGGTTGTCAAGGTGTTGGTAATGTTGCTGAAGTTGGGACATACATTGATACATATTATTAAATACATTATTAAGAGGAATGGTGGGAGAAATGGTGTTGAATGCAGAGGGGAAGGGGAAGGGAAAGGGAAGTGTGGATGCAGTACTAGAGAAGGGTGAGTGGGGAGGTGGGGGAATGGGAGATTGTGGTGGTATGGGGGGAGGGAGAGGAGCGGTGGAAGGTGATATGTCCATAAAATCCGTGGTGTAAGCAGTAGTGGGAGTGATTGTGAATAGTGGAATTGTGGGTGCAGTGATTGTGGTGAATGTGTACAGTGGTGTGTGCAGTTGTGAATGTGAACTACCCGAAAGTGTGAGTGGGGGAATGGGGATGTCAGTAGCTGTCGTTAGGGTTACAGTGTTAGTGGAGGTATATACACGGGAGGTGTTGAGAGGGTGTGTGGGTTGATTGGCGGTTTGTGCTTCAGTTATGGCGGTGGGCACGGAGGTGGTAACGGTGGTTGTTACATTGGTAATGGGAGGTGAATGTGGTGGAGAGGGAGGCGAAGGTGGTAAGGGAGGTGATGGAGGTGCACTTGATATATGGGCTTCCTCTGTGTCGTGAGCGGTGTGTGCAGTGCCCGTGGTTGTGGGGGTGCCTTGTGGTCTTGATCCTAATACATTCATTTGTTTCCCTGCTCGTGGGGGACGTCTTCCATATCTTTTCTCTGTCCTTCGTGATTGCGCTAGTGCAGTATGCACCGTTTCAGGTACTCCCAAAGCATCTGATATCATTTCCAGGGTGGCACGGTATTGCTCGTCCACACCTTCCTCCTCCAGAATCTGGTTCATGAGGGCTTTACCTGCAGCTAATGATAGCATGTGTTGCTCTTGGACTCGGTTCATCGTATCGTAGAGCTTCTTTAATGCGTTAGTATAGGCGGGGGCACCTTCCAGTACTTGTAGGGCTTCCTGATCATACTCTTGTTCTTCTGCTTCTGATTGTCCACCCTGTGCCTCCTCATGTGCTTCTTCTTCATCCTCCACATTGACTACGTCCGGTTGGCTGGGCTGGGCTTGGTCTGGGGCAGTTTGTTGTCCGCCAGCTTGCTCTACTTCAACTTCCGCATTTACAGCGTCGATGATTCTAGAAACTTCTTCGTCCGTTAGATCCTCCAGAGTAAATCCATTCGGGAATTCCAGATCAGTCGGTACTGGTGGAAACACAAGGTTAGGGCCATCTGTGCTGTGCCTGGGTAACCTAATAGTAAATGGTTGCACTCTACGGGGAAGTCTTGGGGTTGTTTCAGGCGTTAGGGTTGCACTGCGAGCTTGTGCACAAGGCATCTGGACAGTGCCTCTCATCTTCTTTGAGGGAGGCCCCACAGCTGACAATCTGCGTTGAAACTCCTATGCTCTGGACCAAATGAGAGCCCTCTGCACCGGTACATCATATGCGAGACATCTGTATACAATTCTTGTAAGTGCACAGCAACCATACAACACGGACTTTTGCTTCTTATACCATCTCTGATGAGCCATATGAATCTGGTCGATAATCCAGTGGGGCATATTGATGGACAAATCAAAAGCATCCGCCAGGTAGAGGCTAAACCAGATCTTTTTGGGAGGCATTGTGAACCTGTCTTGCGCGGGGAACGCGAAGTGTTGCATGACCATACGTAAATGAATGGCTATCGTGGGAGTCATCGCCACCATGTCCTTCAGTTTTGTCAGATTCCTGTTCTTCATATTATCGGGGACCATAGTCTCCTTCTCCGTAGGAATGTGCATTCCGTGCATATCAAGAGCTTCTCTCACCAAGTTGATAGTCAAGCGGAAACGCTTCAGCTCATTGCCCCTTGTGAGTGATGGGAGCACAAAGGAGCTGTATCCTTTCTTGTCTTTGCTGGGAGTGAGGGTACTAATTAAATATGAGCACCTTAGAAAATCTGGCTTTGGTAGTTGGAACTTGAAGTAATCATAAAGCCCCGCCTTCTTCCATATCGACTTCAGTCCTTCATTGTTCTGTAGCTTTTCAAACTCCCTGGTAAAGAAATGGTATCTGCCCCAACGTCCATTGAATTCTACCTCGGACTCCCACATATATGTGCCTTCACCCAGAGGTCCAGCAACGTCACTGAACCAGTGTGAAGCTTTGCCCACCGGCATTGTATGACCCTGTGGAGGGTTCTGAATTGGTATGGCATGTAATGCCCGTAATGCCACTGGTCTTTCCTTTAATTCCTCCTCGACCGGAAGGCTTTCAATGTCCACAACTTGGGGGCTGGTGCCTGCCTGGGAGCTGGTTCCTACCGTATCGGCCATGTTACTTCTTGCTGCCTGTCTCTGTGAGAATATACAAACATGTGTTAACATTGTACAGGACAAGAGAGAACTGTTGTTGTTCCCATTACAACATTAACATGCGGGTCGGGAGCGAATAATGGGTTAGTAAGTGCTCGGTGCGAGTGTGTGTGTGGTTAGGAGTTCAGTAGACCTAAGAGCTAAGTGGAGTGATGTAGTGTGGTAGTGATGTGGTTAGTAGGTTAACATGGATTTACAAATGGGGTCCGGGGGTTTGTTACAAGTCTTGGGCTGCCAAATGCAGCGGATAGGTTTTGCTCTAGGTTTCGTAGAGACTCTAGAGAGTTTTATCGGTGTCTCGGTTTGAAAATGAGGCCTTTTAGGGACCCATTTACAAGTGATTATGTGCGAGCTCATGGACCTTGGTGTGTTCCTGATTGTTGAAAATGAGTGGATGCCAGCTGTGCGAGTGAATGTATCATACTGTATGGGATATGGTCTTGGTGTAGCTATTTGAGCCCGCAAACAAGCCTTAGGCACCCAAATTTGTCTTGATTGTGGGCTAGCCTTCATCGACCTCTTGGGCACCCAAATAGACTTCACATTAGCAGAAGAACTTCTGAAAGACTTCTTATTAGTGTCGTGTTGTTGGTTACTAATAAGAGGCTTTGCCCGTGTGGTTGGCTTGAGTGCAACCGGGTGTTCGCCTTTCCGCACCCACACTTGTTTCACTAGCTGAGACATTTTGCTGCGCAGGTACTTTTGATCTCCGACATAGGTAGTACTCTGCTTCTTCTGCCTTTCATCCACCTTTGGTTGCTGCCTCCCTCTGGCCTTTGGAAAAGAAGGGAGTTTCGTTGTGGTTCTGACTCCTTTTTTGAGATCTTCATTCTTCTGCATCACATAGCCTTGGACAAGAACAGCATGGTCAGCTTCATGTGCACCCCTGGAGGGACCAGGAGTCTGTGCCTTTCCTAGTTCCTTGAGTGCTCCATTATTTATCTCCATTGTAATTCTAGTCTGATTCACCCATACCTGAAGAAGTCCACTTCTTAGGTTTAAGTTGACTGCTTGGTCATAAATCCAGTCTTGACCCAGGACAAGGGGTTCCGTGAGGTCCTCGTCTTGGCATACTAGCGCTTTAACTGTCATTGCCTCATCCTGAATATAGAGGGGAAGTTCCACCTCGCCCATGCAAGGGGTTTCCACGCCTCCCAATCCTATGAGATATGCTTCCACAGGATCGACAGTTAACTGCAACTCTTGACAGTAAGACGATTTAACAGCACTGGTGGCTGCGCCTGAGTCAATCAAGGCCCTTACAGTCCTTGCACTCTTTCCTTGTCCTATATCTAAGGTTATGAAAGGACGTCGGTCAGTTATTCTATGTGAGCTAACACCTGAAAGTTCACACATAGCCACGTCATATCCTTGATCTGCATATGCGTCTTGCCTAGGATGCTCTCTACCTTGTCTTCTTAGTTTCATTCTTCGTATGCGCTCTAGGGCTTCTGCTTGAGCTTCTTCTCGAATTCGCTTGTCTTCCTCTTGGCGTTTCTTAGCAGTGTTGAGTCGACTTAGCATTTCCTCTGTGAGAGGTTCCTGATACAACTTAACTCTGCATCCGCTAATATAGTTTGGTAGAACATCGCCTTCTTATGTGGCTAGTTGCACTGCTCCACTTGTTGAGATCCTATTGATGATCATAGGTTAGATCTCTTGCTTTCAAGCCCTTATCCTTCACATGGGCATCAAAGTATGCCTTCTGTCGTTTCTTTGCCGCATATATCCCTGCAGCTGCTCTCAGTCTTGTTTCTCCTAATCGTTCAAGGTCAAAAAGTCTAGAGGAGAGTTCATGACCCGTCCATTCGTGCTCTTGTGCTACCTTCAATGTAGGTATCAAGAAGTCCAAGGGTAGTACCGCGTTTTGGCCAAATACCATCTGAAAGGGGGTGGCTTGGAGTACCGTTTTATAGGCGACTCGGTATGCCCAAACAGCATGGTGTAGCTGTTTGTCCCAATCAGAGCGTTTAGTGTTTACTAATTTTGTCAGTACATTGCATAAGATCTTGTTGGTGCTTTCGGCTTGTCCATTAGCTTGAGGGTGATAGGGGGCAGACTTCTTATGTATTACCAAGAATTCTTGGAGCAGATTTTCAATCACTTCGTTCAAGAAGTGACTGCCTCTATCACTTACTAGCTCTATAGGTAGCCCATATCTTGTGAATACATTTTCAAACAAGAATTTAGCCGTTGTCTGAGCGTCGTTCTTTGTCGTAGCTTTTACCTCCACCCACTTGGTGAGATAATCCGTGGCCACAATGATATATTCAGCATGTGAACCCCTAGCTGGGGGATTAATAGGGCCTACAAAGTCTATTCCCCACTTAGAGAATGCACGTCCACCCATCATCGGTTTCAGTGGCATCGCATCTTTACGTATAGGATACTGAATTCTCTGACAAACATCACATCGTTTCACATAGGTATGTGCGTCCATGTGAAGGGTAGGCCACTAGAAGCCCGCAAATAGAATTGCCTTGATCACCCGATCTGGTCCAAAGTGTCCTCCTGCTACACCTTGGTGAGCAGTTTCCAAGATCATGAGATATTCACTTTCATGGACACATAGCCTTAGGTACCCATCTTTACCACGCTTATATAGATTATCCCCAATGAGTGAGTAATCCAGGGCTTCTTGTTCTAAACTCCTTTTCCTAGCCAGAGTCATGTCTGGAGGGAATGTGTTTGTCCTCAGGAAGGATACTAGAGGTTCGCTCCAATCTGGCACAATGGATACTTGATACAGAGTAGCGTGTTCCACAGGTGGTTTAGTGCAACAGATTGGGCATTCCTTGCACAACTTTTGGACATCAGCTTCCATAGTTGGCCAATGCACTCCGAGTCTCTTTAGAGTCTGTAAAGTTCGTTGCTTTGAGTAGTGTTGCTCTAATGCACCTACATGTGCTAATTGCAACCATTTAGCGTACTCATCCTCTTCTACGCAACAAGCCAAGATCCCTTGATCTGTGTGCTTGTACATACTTCCTGCCATGATGTGGTACTTTTGGGCTTTTACAACCTCTCTATTCCGTGTGTTTACCACTGGATGGTTAGGCTCGTATGTCAATACTGGTACCAATGGCTTAGCCCACTGCGGCACCACTTCCAAATTAAACAAGTAAGCATCAGGAAGATCATCTGATACTCCTTGTGGGGCTTCTCCCGACGTGAGCCTAGAGAGATGATCTGCTCTTAAATGAGTCCTACCTTTCCTTACCACAACCTCGAAGTCATATTCCATGAGCAAGAGAAACCACCTCACTAATCTTCCTGTATTGCATGGTTTGTTTACGAGGTATAGCAAAGCCTGATGATCAGTAAAAAATTTAAACTTATTTGCAAGCAAATAGTGTCTAAATTTCTTAACTGCATATACCATGCCTAAGCCTTCTCTCTCCGTAGTGGTGTAATTTCGTTCAGCTGCATTCAACTGTCTACTGGCATAGGCAATTGGAAGATCCATATTACCTTCACCAGTAGGTTGTGCAAGCACACATCCAATGGCATAATTGGATGCATCCACATGAACATGGAATGGCTTATTCCAATCTGGTGTGGTCAAGATTGGTGCTGAACATAATCGTCGTTTAAGTTCCTGGAAGGAATTCTCACATTCATCCGTCCACTCAAAGTTAGTCAGAAGTCCGTACATGGGCTTTGCAATGACAGCATACATGTGTATAAATCGTCGGTAATAACCACAATTCCCCATGAAAGCTTGTACTTCCTTGACATTCTTTGGCCTGGGTAGCTCTGCTATGGCTCTCACTTTCTCTTCATCAGTAGATATGCCATTCTTTGACACTATGTGTCCTAAAATCTTGCCTTGCCTGACCATAAAGACGCACTTTTCTGGGTTCAGGCAGACCTGATATTCTCTACATTTGTCAAAGATTTGTCTGAGTTCAGGAATATGGGTTTGTCTAATGTTGGAATGAGCACAAAGATCATCAACATAGACTTCTAAATTCTTCCTCAGGAACTCCTTAAACACATGGCACATCAGCCTTTGGAAGGTAGCTGGTGCATTGGTAAGCCCAAATGGCATTACACGAAAGGCAAATATACCCCACTCTGTGGCAAAAGCTGTCTTATGCTGATCTTCTGGAGCTATGGCTACTTGATTGTAGCCCGAAAATCCATCGAGGAAGCTGTACACTTCCTTGCCTGCTACTCTTTCCAAAAGATGTTCTGTGATGGGAAGCGGATAGTTATCTCGAATCGTGGCTGCATTAACCTTCTTCAAGTTAATGCATACACGCAGCTTGCCATTCTTCTTGGGCACCACTACGATGGGGGATACCCACTCAGTGTGCTCAATTTCATAGATAAATCCAGCTTCAACCAGTCTATCTATCTCCTCTTTGATCTTAGCCGCATAATTATCGTTATACGTATATGGCTTTTGTTTAGAGGGTTTAGCATCTGAGGTCATGGGGATAGTATGTGAACATATGTCAGGGTCAACACCTTTCAAATCCTTGTAACTCCATGCGAATACATCCCTGTATTCTCTTAGCAAGGCTATTAACGCATGCTCTTCTTCCTCTGTTAGGTCATGGCCTATGTACGTGCATCTCTCCTCTCCTTCTTCTAGGGCCACTACTATTTTTTTGGTAGTTTCTTTGTTATCATAGGCCTCTCCTGATTGTGCCTCTCGTTTAGGCATTCTTATCATGACTCTCCTGTCGTCTATCTCATACTTCTTAAAATTTTCTGGGACCTCAAACAAAGATTCTTCCTCTTCTGGTGAGACTTCTCTCTTCTTTCGTTTCTTTCCTTCTTCCTTCGGGGTCACATGTGTTGCTAATCTTACATCATTTGTAAGCTCTCCATGCCTTTGGGGTTGAAATTCTATTTCATGGAAGTATTCTTCGTCTGATGCAAATGGTGGGTCCATAATGATTGACTCTAGATCGGAGTCACTTGCATCCTCAAATGCATCAAGGCTAGGTTCGCATTCTTCTAGAACTGCCTCTCCCATGATTGGCTCTATGGAGAAGACTGAAATGTCATAGTCATCCTCATCACAGTGAGGCGTCCATTGTTCTTCATTGATGGCTACGTCCATTGTTGCTAGGATTTCTGCCCAGCCGTGGGGTTCGAATTCTTCGTCAAGAAATACTACAGGTGCATAGGCTGGGTCTTGAATGGGTCTATGTGTTTCGTTTGCACCTATATCTCTGGCCTTCTCTCTCTTCTCTTCTTCTACTGCTACTTTGCACATCCATAAATGGGTGTCTTCATGCATCCATGAGGATCCTGATCCTATGGAATGCACAGATTCCGTGTCATCTTTGGCTCTATGGATGGGATTCCATTGGATAGGAGGGACATCTCTATGAGAGTAATCCTTGAGATTGACTTTGGTCGTAACACCTAAGTGTTGCAGGTACAAGGAATTAGTTCCCCAATCCTGTACCACTTGCAACTGTCGCATGAATGGTCGTCCCGAAATCATCTCATAGGCATGATTTTTGTTAAAGTCACATATAGCAAAGGTATGTTCAAACTCGACACCACAAGTGGTGAGAGTTATTCCTTCTAGCAATCCTAGGGGTCTCTCTATGTGACCATCGGCCATCTGCAATTTCATTCTCGTTGGCCTGAGTGCCGGCTTGCCCCACCGCTTCCATAGGGAAGTGGTGGCAATTGCAACTCCTGCACCTGAGTCCAAAATTGCCTTGGTGGTGTACTCCTGGTAGGTAATGGGAAGATAGGTGTTCCCTTCTTCACCTTCACACATATCTCCTATCTTATCCAAGGGTATCTCTGGCACTGTCCTATGTGATCCTACCTGGGAACGAGATTTTGCTATCTCAGGTACTTGTTTGGTTACATGTTTCCACGATTCAGGTCTAACCTTGAGTAGCTCTTCTAGCTTGAGATTGCACTGCACGTTAGTGTTCTTCACTACCTCTGTGTTCCTAGGTATGACTGAATCTTCGTTTCTTACTATGACTGTGGGTGCTCTCATACACGTGGACTTTGCTTCCCATGGGCCTGTGAAATGGGGTAGCTCTTGTATGGAATTGGATTCAAAGTCCAATCTCTCGTGAGACTGAGTACTCTCATGTTCCCCGTAAATAGATGGGATGTCTTGTGGGAATTGGTCGTGTGCATCATCCACAAGTTCAAAGGGAGGGGCGGCTTCACTTTCGTTATCCCATTTATCTTCTTGAATTTCTCGTAGGAAGTCTGGTGCAAACCGATTCATAGAAGAAGAAGTGTCTGGCTCCGTAGAATTAGGCACATAAGCAACCTGGGAAGGAGGGCTTATTCTATCGTTGGCTCTTTCCTCGCTCTCATAGATGTTTGGAGCACAAGCTTCCTGGGGAGGATTACTTGTTCCATTACTTTTCCGAACAGGCTCATATGCTCCCTGAGAAGGAATGTAGGCAACCTGTGGAGGTACGTGAGCTTTCGAGGGAGGCTCATCTGCCTTTTGGGGGGAAAGATAAGCTTCTTGAGGAGGCACACGGCCTTCCTGAAGAGGCTAACTTATCCGTTCTCTTGCCCTTTCCTTTCTTTGAGGGGCAGGTTCCTTTTCTGATTGTGTAATTAGCCTCTCTATTCTTTCTAGCAGTCCGTCAAAATGTAACTGCGTCTTAGCTGAGCTAGAGATATTAAAGAGGCGACTAGCTTCAAACATGGTCTGAGCCAATTCCACCATTTTGGCACAAATTTTAGTTCGTTCAAGCTCTAGCTCGGCTCTAGGGTAGCATTTTTCATGATCGGTTATGGTTGGCCCTTCTTGGATTCTGGCCTGATATGCTTTAAGCATCATATTAAGGTCTTCGGGAGTGGGATCTGCTAGGACTGATCCTACTCTAGGGGGTGGTGGGTTTAGGTGAGGCGGGTTGGAAGGTGGCTGGTCGGATGGCGATGGGAAAGGTGGTGGTGGGGTCGTGTGAGAGGGAGTTTGAGATGTGAGTTCAGTTATCCTGGCTTTGGTTTCTCTTATGCTTTCCTCAAGTTCACTCATCTTTTTAGCCCATTGTCTTTTCATTCTTTCTCGACTATCTTTCCACGCTCTAGTCCTTTTCTTGGTTATGCTCTCAGTTTCACTAGCTGTTGGGCTCTTTTCCTGGTCTACCCCTTGGTTTTGCTGCAATGCTTGAGCTCTAGTGACTACCTGTACCGGAGTAGTGGAAGTGACACTTCCTGTGGAGTTTACCACTAATCCAATAACGTTGATAGGCGTGATTTTTGGCATATTATTGGGGTTCTTTGGGCAATCTCGTAAGAGATGCTCTTTTCCACAATCTTGGCAAAAGCCTTGGATCGTCACCCACTGGGGTTGTGTAGGTGGAGGTAAGGGGCAATCACGAATGAAGTGATCTCCTTGGCATCTGTAGCACGGTTCTCTGGGGAATGGAGGTCTTACCTGCCTAGGTTGAGGCCTAGGGTTGGGGTTTGCGTACATGACATTGGCGTAATCCGATTCCCAACTAGATTCATTTGGCTCTTCACTATAGTAAGACTCACTATGTTCAGGAGACTGCATGAAGTAAGCCTGGGGACTCTCGACATGCGTAGAATCGAAGCTATGGTCACTGGGATCACTTTCTGAAAGCAATGGTGTTATGGGGACTATAGCTCGGTTTAGGTTTTCTTCTGCTGCTGCATACTTTACAGGGATCAAGTTGGATGGAGCTGGAGGTTGTTGGGCTAACACAGGCTGAGGTCTTCGTTGGGCTTGGTATTGTGGTTGGTAGGTTTGTTGAGGTCTAGCATACTGTTGTGGTGGGTATTGGTTTTGGTATCTACCTTGTTGAGGGTATGGCTGAGGGTAGGCTTGCCTAACTGCTTGCTTGTTGTATGGGCAGTCTTGTGCGGTGTGATTTGTGTATCTTCGTTCGATGGTGCAGTACTGGCTACTAGGGTTTACTTGGGGTTGAGCCATAATGGGACATACATTCGCCATGTGGTCGCCACCACAAGTGTAGCATCTCTTCACAGGGGCAAATCTCGGAATTTGTTTGCTAGAGACGCCTAGTTTTTGGGCCACTTTCTCTGCGAGTTCCTCAATTGATGTAGATTGCGTGGAAGAGTGACTAGATGCACTATCTGAATCTTTGTAGATTTTGGAAAGCTCTAGTTCTTCCCCTAGGTTATCTTCAATGTCAATGCACATGCGTACACACTCTTCTATAGTCCTAGGGTCCTTCAGATACACATAGGATCTCAATTTTGTACTCAGCAATCCATCCAAGAATAAGGCTACTTGTTTAGCTGGTGTAGGTAGCTCCGAAACAGGACATCTCTCAAGATATTGCCTAAATCTTCTTCCTGCAAGTCTCACGGTCTCTTGAGGGGTTTGCTTGAAGCTGTGAATCAGTGAGGAGGTATTGTGTCTTATGCCACTCTTAGAGAACTCTACGATGAAAGCCTCTAAGAGTTGGTCTATGCTCCTGAACTGTCGCTCATTCAATGGCTGAAACCATGTAAGTGCTGTGTTCCTAAGGGTTAGACCGAAGGCATTGTACTGCGTGAATAGATCCTCCACTTGTTCAGCTCTCAAGACTTGCTTGAACTCCGCCACATGATCATAGGGATCTCCTGTGCCATCAAAATAATTCTTCATGGACTTAACTAGCTGGGTTGGTCTCAGAGTTCTTGTGTGCTCTCTAGGTCTCGGCAGAGGGAATTCATCCGCATTTCCGTGATTCCTGTGAGCTCTAAGTATCTCAGGTTCTACTCTATTCGTTTCCGTCCTCGTTCTTTCTCTGCCCACTGGGTTGGCAAAGCTTACTTCTGGTCTATCTCTGCTTCTGTCTCTTTGCATTCCATGAGCTTGGGATGTTCCAGCTCCAGGGTGACCATAGGATGCATTCGATCTTGGTTGGGAGAAAACGAATTCACCCTTCCAAGTGTAAGCATGCCTATCGTGTTCTGTCACCACAAAGATCCTCTCCGAAGCGTGATCTAAGTAGGTCACTCTACCTGGGCTATCAGGATCCTTAAACTCATAGATCATGACAGTTCCTATATCAGTTGGCTGATTAGATTTATATCTCCAAAAGGCTTCATCAGTTTCTCGATTGAGAAGCAACTCTATGCTGTTGTTGTCTTGGGGAACCCACTCAGGCGTGATAATCCTAGTGAGAACAGATTTGCCTCGAGGGGTTCTAGGTTCCGCACCCATGTTTCCTTGTTCCAAGTCACCTAAGTCCGCTTCAGAGATTACATTTCCAAATTCATATGTCCTATCTGGGTGACTGGTGACTACGTATATGGTTCCTTCCTTGTCCAGGTATGCACCATTTTCAAACTTGACAGCTGGGCGTTCTAGTCCAATGGATTGGTCAGGGTTTTTTATCTGGACCACAGATCTTCCTAAGCCGTCCTCATAGATGCTAGCACCTAATCGGTTGGTCCTAAGGTATTCCAGCTGTGTTTTGTAAGGGCCTTCTACCCTGTACAAGTAAGGCACTCCTGAACTTCCCGTAGGTCTGTCCATGCCTTGAGACATCTCTGACGCACTGGTCTCAGAGCTAGGGTAGTACGAGTGGTGGCTCAACTGCTGGGCCCAAGACCTAGCAGTGTGGTTAACACTAGCCTCTGAAGATCTAAGGCTTTGTCTCTCCCTTACTAGATGCCGTCCTGATCTAAGGTTCATATGCCTAGTTAAGTAGCCCAACTTTTTCCCAGAGTACAACCTCGTTGCCGATCAATTGGTCTCAGTCACTTGATTCGTTTTTGGTGAGTTATTATGTTTATGATCTTATCTGGTATTGCGTCGTCGGGAATACTTGAGTATTTTTCCGTACTTGGAATTGATCGTCCCACGTAAGGTTCTTTTCCTTTATGTTATCGACAGTACAGAGATTAGGTTTTTAGCTTGGACTTGAGTTTTTAGGTAGTCTTCAACTTGATACCTGCCTTTCGTCGCCCTGACTTACCTCTAGCACCATTCGTACTTAGCCTGAGCTAAAAAATGACAGAGGGAGTTGAGAATATTCCAACCTTTTGTTTCCTGCTCGGTTGCCCTTGAATGCCCAAGAAGTGTGTTCCCAAGCTTGCACTTACACTTGCTTAGAACGACTTTCGATGCTCTCAATAGATCTGTAAGAGTTCCAATGTTAGCTTTAAGATTTAAATTCCAAGGACAGAACCAATGATTTTCATTCCTGAAGCACAAACACTAATTTGTATAGAGATTTTTAAGAAGACAATTCTAAAGTCCCCTGACTTTGATCCCCCAGGGTATGGTCAACTTCAAAATACCCTATCTGAAAATCAACGCATTATCTTTATAAAAAACAGTTGAGGGCGTGTAGTAGATGCCACGAGCTTTCCAACAAGCCCTAGAGCTCAAAAAATGGATTTCGTATGAAAAAGTTATGACTGTTCAGGGTTCAGGGGGTTAAAACAGGATTCAATCTGGCTGACGGATCCTAGGATTTTCTCCCAAATCTCAAGTGTAGGAACCTCCAAAGTGCTAATGGATTGACTATTTTGCCCCAAAATTATCCCAATTTTGAACAAAAACAAAACCCTAATTTTTGGCCGAAAAGCATGTCAATCGCGATCGACAGGTCTGTCAATCGCGATTGACAGAGGTGTCCGTCGGGCCTGTCAATCGCGATCGACGGTATTAATCGCGATCGACAGAGTCGATCGTGGCTGTCAATCGCGATCGACAGTATCAATCGCGATTGACACGTTTTCCGGATTTTTCGCCGAAATTTCAGTCAATCGGGGGCCTATCAATCGCGATGGACACGTGGCTATGCGCAAAAGTCAATCAATCGTTGAATTTCAGTCAATCGCCATTGACGGTGTCAATCGCGATTGACAGAGGTGTCGGTCGTGGCTGTCGATCGCGATCGACGGTGTCAATCGCGATTGACAGGATCCTACGTGGCAGTCTGTCGGTCGTGAAGTCTGTTGATCGCGATCGACGGTGTCAATCGCGATTGACAGGGTCTGTCGGTCGCGATTGAGAGTGTCAATCGCGATTGACAGTATCAATCGTGATTGACAGAGGCTGTCGGTCGTGATTGACAGAAAAACACGGAATTTTTCTACTGTTTTAGGTGATTTGGGATGTGCTCATCATGCTTGTGCTAGTGGTGCACTTTGTTTTACCAAATGATCGAAATTTCTGTCGATCGCGATCGACAGAGGCTGGCGACTGCGAGACAGATTCGACGAGTTTCGTACCTGCGCAGCGTGCTGGAGGGGATGGTGATGATGATACCTGCAAGAAACACAATAAACATGCAAAAACAGTGCAAGCAATATCGCTCTCTCGCTCTCTCTCACAAGTGGAATGAGGGAAATGAGGTGGAGATGGTGATATGATAAAAAAAACAGAAATTTTCGCGATGATGGAGATGGAGGTGGGAGATGGTGATGATGATGATGGTGATGAAGATGGTGAAGAAAGTAAAAGAAAATCGATGAGAGTGAAGAAAATACCTACAACTCCAACACGTCAACTCTACGTCTTACCATCACACGCTCGTCCTCAAAGCTCGGACCCCGGCAACGGCGCCAAAATTTGGTGTAGCTCAGTGATGAGTAGCACCTCCTTTAATGTCAATCCGGGAAGACGTGAGGATGGTATGAAGACCTCGAGCAAGTGGAAGCACAAGTGCGTGAGTGAGAAGCACACAAACATGCACACACATACACACACACGCGCACACACGGCAAGACAAAGAGTGAGAAGCAATGGAGTTCTTAGATTACTTTCAAGAAGCTCTTACAAGTTCGTTTCAATTACAATCTAACCTCAAAAATGAGCTCTCTAGCTCCTTTTATAGTTTTTGACTAGCTTTGGCCCTGTCCAGACCTAGTGTCCGGCCTAGTTAAAAATTAGGTTCCAGGGCTTATTTGAGGGCTCAAACGAGATCTAAAAAATACGAAAATTGGTAGGTAGATACTTCTAAAGCTCCTCAAGCTCAAGGACTCCTTGGCTTGCACAAAATGGAGCTACAAAAAGATGGAATGGTATTTACAATGGTGTTTAGTGATGAGAATCACTTTTAATTGGTGTAGAGGTTTTGAAAAATTAAGGTTGCCTTGGTGCTAAATCTGCGTGAATGCTCATACGTACTTCTTCCTGAAGAAAATTATTGGCCTATTTGCCAGATCTTCGTTGATTCCCTTGTCTGCCTGTGCCTTCTCTCCCTTCTGACTCTCTTCTCTGACTGCCATGCCTCGTTAGTCCTTCAGTCCTTTGTCCGCTGCTAACAATATGGAAGGTTGGAGATTATCAAAGTTGATTCTCTTCTTAGTTTAGAGTGTCAAAAACCTGATTTTTGGTCCATATCATCTTTCAAATGTAAGATGGTGATGGACATACATAACTCTTTGAAATTCATGCGAGTGTCTAGATCAATAGGTCTTCATTGGAATCTACCAATCCATTGCTTTGTTTTCATATTTCAAGGCATTCCTTTTGTAGAAACTCCTAAAATGTTCCTATGTAAAGATATTACATACGAGGTAGTAGAAGGTTTGGTAGGGGAAAACAGGGGTTATGTAGAAGGACTGTCATAAGGGGATAGATATCGTTGTAGAATTGGTGACACAGGTATAGGGTTTCACTATTTAAAACATCAAACCTCTTTGTACATTAGATTTTATTATGATCGTTGGATGTGTAAACTAGGAGAGTGGATACCTTTGCAAAGCTCGAAGGGATCTTTAGTTTCATTTGAAATTAATGTGAAGTTACCAAACAATGATATGGAGGTGGTTTTAGTTAATCAACACTGGAACTTGGCCAACCTGAGAGAGCACTTACTTATCATGGGATATGATCATCTTCATGATTTCAAATTTTGAATACGAGGGAAGAAGGTAAGAGTTGTATTCCATATATACATATAGATATATATATATATTCTTCTATCACTATTGTTCATGATTTCAAAATGTTTTACTCTTTTATGAATTGTCCACAGATTGGAAAGAGATTGGAAGACAAATTCAAGGTTCTTGCAGATTGGAGCATGGATGGAACTGAAATTTCATTGTCATAGCTCTTTTTTGTAAAGATAGTGTGAAACCTGTAAACAAACCTATTTTTGCAATGGAAATATTTTCACATTTTCTTCAAGGATATTTTGGCCTCATTCTACTTGTATCTGTACATTCTCAAGGTTTTTCTTGAAGGAGCATTCTTATTTTTTATTTTCTTTGATGTGATCTCAAATGTCAAAGTTTTCCTTTCCAAAACTCTTATGTTTTAATTTAAGGAAAAGTCACTTCTATGAGAAAGTGGGACCCATCACTTAAAAATTCTAGAAAAGTTATAAATAGGAGTCCTCTCTCCTCATTTCTCAATTTTGCAACTACATTGAGTGATAGAGCATTCCGCATTTGCAAGCTATGGCTTCCACCTCTATACCTACTAAGAGCGCACGCGAGAAGTTTCTAGAATTTTTGGAGGATTCATATTATAAAGGTCAACATGACCTATATGATCTTCTCTCTAAGGTTCGTGACCTCCATGGAACCGTGCAAATGAATGCCGATGCTTTGGAGGAGCTACTTCAATATATGCAAGTTCATATATTGTGTTTCTCCATCAAAATACCACCATATGATGGAACATGGGCTCCATGTGACCTTCTCACATACATTCACAAAGGTGATGAGGAATTTGCAAAACGATTGAAACGGTTCCAGGTAATTGCAGAGGAAGAAGGGCACCTTCTTGATGAAACTCTGCCACTTATAAGGAGATTGAATAGGAAATGCAAGATGGGTGCAAAATATCTATCATTCATTGCTGCCACAATTTTCTTTGTGAATGAGGAACCAGAACCAATTCCTCATGAGATCCCTCATCTTCTTACAGGTGGTTTTGTCGATGATAAAAAGGAACCACCTCAAGAACCCTTGCATCTCCTATTAGAGAGAGAAGCTATTGAGAAAACTTATCCTCTTGGTGTGGATGATAAGTTGAAAGAAGTGCCTAAGCCATCCACCTCTTCGGAGTTAGAACCAACTATTCCAGAGGTGGAGATTGAAACTTTTTCAGTGGTTCTTGTCGAGGGACAAGAATATTTGTTTTTACATGATGTAGAGAAGGCATTTGGGCTATGGCTCGATGAATGCCTAAGTTTTTTTTGTACTTTGTCAGAGTGTCCTTTGGATAGTACCTCTGACTTGTTGGAGAAAAAGTGTTTGTCATTTGGTGACTCAGTGTCCGACACAATAAAATTGGTTTGCAATAACATACTTACAAGTGAACATCAACATATCACAGAAGAACAATTTAGTAATGCACAAGAAAGGATATTGGAATTAGAGGTTCCCACCTCACCTGTAATCGAGCAGAGTGGGATGTCCCACTCCAGCATTAATTTACATCTTCAAAGAGAGGAGAAGAAGAAGATAGAGTTCAAGATGTAAGTATCTTCAATTCATGTCATTCATTCTTACAACCACATGTAGCTACTAATCAAAAAACTTTGTGTAGGAGGTGATTGAAGTTGACAAGTTTGCAGCAAGGAGTGGAGGTGATCAAGTGGCTCGTGGAGGTGGCTCGTCCCTTACAAACTACATTGGGAAACTTCCCAAAGAACATTTTGTAATTATCCATAAAGAGTTCAGTCCTCAGGGCCACTTCATGACATGGTGTCTAAAGGCCTTAAGTAAATTGCTTTGTTTATCAACCATTACGCAGGGGAGTAAATGTATCTTTTTAGTTAAGAAATCCCTTGTAACTACAACCTTAGGTTCCAACTTCCGTGGAAAGGTCTTAGGTCAAATAGGTATATTTCTAGGTCTAGGAGTTAGAAATGTTGATGAAATAGCAACCTCAATTTTGACTTACACCCTACCCATGGCTTTGGAGCGTCGAAAGAGAGTCATTGAGAAACTCAAAGACAATTGATGTAAGCAATTGAATTAATATCAAATTTTCACTTTGCTTTATCAACAATTGTCTCAAGTCTTTCTTTTTGAGTATATTACGTGAGATTCTTTTGGACCTGCATGTAATCTATTGAGCATGACTTCACTCCTCATGAATTAATGAACTACTCCTCTCTTGCAAGTGTAAGATGGACTACTTTTGACCTCCCTATAACTTGCACTATGAATTTCTAGATACATACATGAAAAACATAGCTTTCAGACATATGAGCACACCATTTTGAAACTTAAAAAATTTTCATTCTTGAAAACATGCATTTAGTGTAGTTGAACTCTCTGGTAAGGTCATCTAGGGCATTGGAGGACCAAAGAAAGACCTACCACAGAAACGTGGGAGAATGGCATGCAAAACCTTTGCAGGGCCTTCTCCCGCATTTTTGTGGTAGGGCTTTCTTTGGTCTCCCAATGCCCTAGATGACCTTACTAGAGAGTAAAACTACACTAAATGCATGTTTTCAAGAATGAAAGTTTTCTAAGTTTTAAAATGGTGTGCTCATATGTCTCAAAGCTATGTTTTTCATGTATGTACTTGGAAATTCATAGTGCAAGGTATAGGGAGGTCAAAATTAGTCCATCTTACACTTGCAAGTAATTTATTGAGCATGAATTCACTCCTCATGAACTACTTTTACTCTTCATGACCCTTGATGTGAAAATATGGCATTTTTAGAAAGAAATAAGCCTTGCCACAGAAACACGGGACAATGGCATGCAAAACCTTTGCAGGGCTTTCTCCCGCGTTTATGTGGCAGGGCTTCTTTTGCTCTCCCAATGCCCTAGATGACCTTACCAGAGAGTATAACTACAGTAAATGCATGTTTTCAAGAATGAAAATTTTTGAGGTTTCAAAATGGTGTGCTCATATGTCCCACAACTATGTTTTTCATGTATGTATTTAGAAATTCATAGTGCAAGGTATAGGGAGGTCAAAAGTAGTCCATCTTACAAATTAGGCTTCATAAGATTACCTTGGTATACAAGATCCAAACACTCATTGCAAGCCCAAACACTCATCCAAATTGACCATACAATCAAAAAACATTCATAGAAGGCCCAATTAGGCCCGACCACAGAAACACGAGAGAAGGCATTCCAAATGCTTTGGAATAGCTTCTCCCGCATTTTTGTGGCTGGCCTTGGTTTTAGAATTTAATCAATATACAATGAACGAAATGACAAGATAAGAAAACAATCACTAATATATGAGAGATGATCACAAGAAAACACATGGAAATGTATAATGACTACTCATGTTTCATTCTAAAAAGTGAGATTATAAAGAGAATGGAGGAGAAGTGCTCATGTTTCATTGAAAATGGTATAATTTACAAAGAATTTCTTGTCTGTAGAGATCAATTACAAAACTTAGCTATGATCACCCCTAATTCTCCTAGCTAACTGTATGTCCTTCAGTTGTATAGTGACTTGCTTAGCATGGATGGCACACAGGTTGGAATCCTCGAGCATTGATATCAAATATGCTTCAGCTGCCTCTTGTAAAGCTTCTAAAGCTAGAGCTTGGATCCTTAACCCTGCACAATACCTTTGTAACTCTTCTTTAACCACCCTTGCAAAGGGTCTTCTAGGTATCAGAAGCTCAACTGTCTTTTGATAGTGCCTTATCTCTGCAAATGCCTTTGTATATCTTCTTCTTCGTTGTGGTGCTCTAGCTTGTGGTAGTGGTGGTCTTTGTTGGACATTTTTCTGTGGTCTTGGTTGGGGTGGTCTACGACGGGGTTGAGAGACTTTCTTCTTACGTTGCACGTGTCTTGAGCTTTCTCCTTGTGCATGATGTTGTTGTTGGCTTTGCTCCCTCTCTTGATCATTTGGTATGGCCCCCTGATTTGTTGGTAGAGTCTTTCCCGCCACAATAACCCTATGATTTGCAGGTATTTCTTGGTTAACCCATGGTGGCATTGTTTGACTCTCCTCACTTGATTCTGAACATTGTTGAGACACATCCTCATGCGATTCATCAGAATCTTCATAAAAAACTACCTTTGTGTGAGCATGCTCCTTCACCCTTGCCTTTGTTGGTCTCTTTGGTGATGGAAGCTCATCATATAATGATGGTGGTGATTGGGGTTGATTTACTGCCTCTTCCCTGGATTTCCCATGTGCCACTTGTTCATGCAATTGTTCACTCCCAGAGGTATGACCACCACGTGTTTCGTGATGGGATGCAGAGCATGAGACACTACATGGCCTTTTGTGGTGATTCATCCATGGTGGCTTCTGAGTGCTTTGCACATAGCTAGGAAAGTTAATGGGATCCTTCCTTTGTTCCTGCCATCTTCTGTAGTGCTAGAATGTTGAAATGAGACAATGAGTCTCCTTTTATAATGTTTCACTTAAAAAGGTTCTATTCACATCTGAATGGACAAAAAATAGTTAAAAAATTAAAAATTATAGTAAAAAATTACAAACAAGAGATTAGTGTGTAGCAAACCTTATGAATTATTCAAAAAATGCCATGAATGTATTAAATGACTTCACTTCCATGATGAACCCTATCGTGTTCTTGTAGCCTGCCATTGAGCATGAGGTAAGGGTCCCAATGATGACTTCCATTTTTCACTAGCTAAGTTGTGCTGATTAATTCTTACAAATTTTGCAACTTTCGACTCCTTGGCTCGTTCCATTGCATATGTCCTTGAAAATGTAGTACGATAAAACCAATTAAACATCTCTTCCATATAGTTTGATTGCATTGCACCACCACCATGTCGTGTGTTCTTGAAGTAAACACCTCTAGCCTTGTAATGTGACTTCTCCATTCCTTGTGTACTAAAAATCTCCAACGAACTATATCGATGGATTAAAAATGCTCCATATGCAAATAAAATATGCTAAAATGATAAAAGTATATATATCACACTCTTATCAACAAGAAAATTGAAAAAAATAAGAAAACTTACAATGTAATGTGTAATATTGCTCTCTCCCCAAGCTAGGATGAAACACTTTGCAAACTCCATTAATGTACCTTGAAACAATTGACGGTCATTTTTGTTGGAGCTATTAAGACTCATTAAGCCTACCAACTTACCAAACCTTATTTTTCCTATTACTAAGGTCAATTTGAGAATCATTCTCAGTGGTGATCATGCACAAGTCTTTCCATAGCTCCCCACATTCATTTTTCTTAGGGCTCATATCTCTTCTGAAAAATTTTCTCGCCTTTTTCCCTGTCATTGACACCTGTTGCAAACTATTTTGCGATTCACCAGGTTTTTTGACAACTAGAGTTACATTACCACCATGACAACCAATCGAATTAAGCAACTCTTCCAATTTTTTGATGGCTTGTAGAGATTTATCAATTGGCTTCATGGAAAATGCATATTCTATGCGGAGCTTCAATAATCTATCAAATGTTCTCATGAAGGCATGCAATGTGCAAAAGTGAACATTAACTAATGGAAATGGAATAATGGGATTCCAATCTTTATCTAATGTGTCACGGTTAGGTATTTCTAACATTGGACACCTTAACAAAGGTCTATCCCATTCCATGGAAGTAGGTGCATCTATGTATTCATCTAAGCTAGATAGTCTTTTTTGTTGTCCCTTTGTTACTTTATAGCCTCGTGTACAAAATGGACATGGAGAGCAGATGCACCTTTCTTGCAACCTAACATGCATTTGATAGTTTTTAAATCCCCACACAAGTACCAATCTATCTCAAAATCACCTAAGCTCTCTATGTTGAGCTTTGGACCATGAATTTGAGAAACTATTACCTTAGCGATCCATGGGGTCCTACTAAAAATCCATGAAAGAACATCATTGAATTGTTTAGGTACTTCAATTGCACCTAACCACCATATATCTTTCTCAGATTGAACACTATATGTAGAGTTAGAGCTAGAGTTACTACTTTCATCAGATATGGCATTAGGCATAGCTTCATTCATGAGTGTCGAACTCAATCTCTCCATTCGTCGTCCCTTTATGATCTAGCATTCATCTAGCTTCAATATAAACTTTAATTTGGTATTACAATCTGCATAAATTACCAAAATTTTTATAACATCAAAATACAATGTATATCAAGGTAACAATAGTGCACATACCTGGTATAGTAGTTTTGTAAAATGGAACCATTGCATGTTGAAGCCTCTCCAAATCCACGAATATGTTGTTGTAATTTGTGTAAGGAGATCCATTTCCAGCTGTGCTTTTCAACTCTTTTTTGGATGTAGATAAACGATAAATGGACATAGGCATAATATCCTCTATATATAAGTAGTTCCAAGAATACTAGCTATATCTTCATTGGACATTGACTTCTTAAGCGATACCTTGTAAGGAGATGGAAACATATTCTACAAAATACCTTCTCTTTGTAATGAATGCTTCAAAAGATTGTACAATGCATTGTATCCTTTAGTACTAATTCCTGCTTCATCACATACCATCTGCACGTCTCTAGGAGTGATAATATCTTGTAACTTTTTTGTGAAATCTTTAATCACTTGCATCTTGATAAGGTTTCCTATTCGTGACTCCAAAATACTAACCACCTGCTTGTTGTTCAATCAAGAATTTAATAACTTGAATTGATCCTCTGTTGTTAATGAAGCACTAACATCTTCAACGAATGACCTACAAGTCTTCCAAAAGCAGAAACAAATACAAGCCAAACCTTATCGCAAAAACTCATCGTTTGCGTGCTCCACCACCAATTGAAACAGAGTCAAAGGATGTTAATGATCATCTCCTACGTCGCATCCCAAGTGGAGTCTCTCTCAAGTGTTGGACAGTGGTTTTTAATTTCTCAATTGTTCTCTCCTTTTCTTCCATATGCTTTTCAAGCTCTGCAAGCTTTTCTTGTAAAGATATGATTGTGCTTTCTAAAGTGGCCAACCTTGTATGATTTAGTTGATATTGTTGAATCCAATACTTAGTAGTGACAGTTGAATGTGTAGATAATCGTTGACAATAACCTAAGAGACCAGCTCTACTGACACCGATGAACTGAAGTAAAGTTGAGAGGTTATGGAATGTTGGATGGTAAGAAGACATTGGATCAGGAGGGTATAATGAACCATGAGTCCAGAGATCAATATTCTTTTCTCCAGCTTCACGACACTCATTTTGAGAGTTCACATCATTGTTGCACTGTGTATTTGGAGCAAACTCTCTGGGCACACGAACATGGATACTTGTTGATGCTGGGGCATGAGGACATCCTAATGTGAGGTTTGTAATAGGTGTCAACACCATCTTTTCCAACAATTAGACAATACTCAGAAAGAGACTAGAAATTTGTTTGGAAGAGATGCTAGAGCATGATTTTCTCAGGAAATTTTGTTTTCTTGGATGTGGATGGGTCATAGTGTGTTTTTCCACTGAGAATAGCCAAAAATGATGAAATTTTGAAAAAGTCATTTTTTGGGGGAAGAATAGTTACGGATATGATGATGTGGCACTCTAATTTTGGTGGGATTTTAAAATTATTACTTTTTAAAAAGGAAAATTAAAAACTAAACTAAAAAAAAGTCACTTCTGACATATATATTAGAAAATGAGCCATTTCAAGTAAATAAACATTGAAATTGAGACTTTGAAAAAAACATCATTTTTTTATTCCCATACATGCTTGAGTTTGATGATGTGGAAAGTAGATTCCCTTTCTGTCCCTCTAATAGAAGAGAGAGAGGAGCCTAGTAAGCCTTAAAAAAAGCCTACTCCAGCCTACTAAAAAGTGCCCTATTAAATGCACTTTGTCCCCTTAAACAACAACAGAATTAGGATTAATCCCTAAAAATTAGGGATCCTTACAAGGCCCATGTAGGGTTCATCTTTTTTCCTAATGTAAATGCGAACTGGTGGAATCGCACATTGGAATCGAATAAGGGTGGGTACTACCTATTGTGTTTGGGGACATGGCATGGTATAACACATGTTTTTCCATTTGGGACTAGGGTGGTTGTGTTCTTCTCTAACTACTTTCAAATCTTTGATTCTTTGGGCCCTTATGGATGGCCACTTCATATGCCAAACACATGTAAATGATTCAAGTAAGATCCTAACACCTATTCATATACTTGCTTATGAACCCATCTTACAACGTTGTGTAAATTGATGCTAGCTAGTAATGGTCACCATTTGTGCTAATTTCACAACTTTTCTTTTTCTCATTGGTTTTGATACCAAGTTCTATTTGAGGGTATTTGATTCCTTAGCATACATAGCATCTCTTTGATGAGTTTGTCTGTAAAATGAAACTTCTTTGGTGGATGATCCTTACCAAGGGCACGAACAATGAATGTGCTCGAAGAATCATTCTCTTTTCCTAGGATAGAAATTATGAATCAAGTGATAAAAGGAGTGAAAATATGCATTGGAGATGGGGTCCCCAAAGTAGCCATCTAGATCTTCTTTCTTCCATGATATCTATAGGTCCTCAAAGTCTTGGAGACCTGCAAAGTCTCAAGTCATGCACTGAAATTGTCTCCAACATGAATTGAGTCCTAATCATGCTTCCCTAATATAAGATGCATGTCCAAAGGATCCCATAAGTCACTAGAACCAATCTAATTTTTCCATTAAACACTCAATTAGGTTGTTTGGGGATTCTAGATGGGGACTTCATAGGGATGTAATATCTGATGAGTTACTACATTGGTATGGTAGGAATTGAAGATGCATATGAAGCCAAGAAAAGTTCACAGAGAAACAAAAAATCCTGGAGACGAGTGTTCCAACCACTTCAAGCACATCTCCAAAGGATAGAACTACATTGGATTGGCAATGAAAGGCAAGGAATAAGATCATTCAAGTGAAGGAGGCAAAAAAAAGAAAAGAGAAGGAAAATAATGAAGACCTTTGATAGGTAGAGATGGACTCTACAAGTGATCAAGATGTGGAAAATTGGAAACCCCAATATTTAAAGCATCCAAACAAAGGGGAAGGAGATTCCTACCACCTAATGGTGAGGTAAGGTCATACAATAGGGTTAAAGACCTATTCAATGGTAAACTTATGATTCATTCATTGCAACACACTATGCTTACATAAGTCCAATTATAGCTTGTGAACCTAACTCCTTTGAAGAAGCAGATAAGCACAGGGAACGGAATGAAGCAATGGAGGAGCAAGTCAAGGAACTTAAAGAAAATGATAATTGTTCATTAGTGCCAAGAACATGGGACATGAAATTTATTTTCAACAAATGGGTGTACAATGTAAAGAGACATGTAAATAGGTACATCTCTAGGTATAAAGCAAGGTTGGTTGCCAAAGTTTTTGCTAAAAATTATGGTATAGAATTTTAGGAAATAGAGAGTGACCCAAAGGACATAGAGAACATAAAGAAGATGACAACCTTCCCCTACAAGGCAAAGAGAACATTCTAGAACTTTGAGACCTTTAGAGGTAATGAAGAATATGAGGAGTTACTTTGTCGGCATAGGGGATCCATATGATCATGTGTCTCAATTCAAGCAAGTATTGAGGGTAGGAAAAGTGGAAGACTTTTCCAATCAGTACAAGGCATTTGGGTTAACCTTGAAAGGTATGATTGTTGCATGGTTCCAACCTTTAAATCAAGGTAACTTCCATGAGATCTCACAATTGATGGATGCATTTACTACTGAGTTCTCAAATCATGGGATTAGATATAACATGTGATTATCAATCTATAGCTTCAAGAATACTCCCCAAGAGACTATGAAACTAGTAGGCTATAGGTTTAAGCAGTACATAGAAAGATGTTAGACCCCATAGCTACCAAGTGAGGAAAAGCAAGGGCTTTTTGTTTTTGGATGGTATTTTGAGTGAAAAACGTAGATCATATGTGTACTTGGAAGAGCCGAACTCCCTAGATCAATGTGTGAGAATGTCTACCAACATTTAGGATAACATAGGAGAAGAACTACAACTCTCAAAACTCTACAAGGGTTTAGAGTACTCTGCTAACCACATTTCAAAACCCTCATCACCGATGGAATAATTAGCAGAGTTACTCATTCAAAATCTAGGGGGAAAGCTTCAAAATAGGAAAAATTAGAAGATCATCACAATCAAATGTTGCTATTTTTGTGGATACTACAGTAAAGAGAGGAAGTACACCAACCACATAGCACACGATTCTCCATATGACAAATAGGTAGTTATGAAGAATTATCAGCAACCTTATAGGTATCAACCTTGGTATAAGCCTTAGCTGTATTATAGGACTTGACATCCCTACCAATAGCCTTATCAACCTCAACCTAGGCCACAACATGTTTTATGTCACTAACCACTGGCTCCTACAAATGTGGTCTTAGTTAATTATGCTACAATGGAAGATAATGAAGAAAGGGCCTTAGTATGATTTTCTTCTTTCATTGTGGAAAACATTCCAAATGCTAATAAATTTGACTCCTAACATGTTGACAATGTACCTACGTTCTACACAAAGTCACCCAAATACCCTAATAATATCAATACAAAGCCCTTCCATAGGAGTACAAATGGAAACTCAAGTATGCCAACGTGATGTATATGAATCCCAACCATAGACCCTAGATGAGGAAAGTAGGGGCACAAGCTCGACCATGTTTTATATGTCAAGGAGATCATTTTATATGATAATGTCCAAACCGTCCACATGTAGGACAACCTCAACCTATCATGATTCAAAGCTTTTGTTTTGATTGTGGTGAGGAACATCTTATTCATGATCTCCATAAGAACCTGGCCATGCATTGGAAGCTACCCCAATCAACGAAGTAGGTGTAGTGCAAAGCTCATGTTATCCTAGAGAAAATCTAAAGTTTGAATGAACTTACCTTTGCATCAAAATGGTAGAAGTAGCTCAAGATATGTTCGAGGCTAGTTAACCCTTCAATAAAATCATTCAATTAAACCAAAGCTGCATTTACATAGATTAATAGAATGATTAGAGAAAATGGAGACCAAGCGAGAAACTTTGGTGCCTCCAAAGGCTCATTCCATTTGAAGTGAGAAAATAAGTTTTCTTCAAAGAGAAGCTTATGATCCTAATATAACAAAGTGTCGAATACCCCCTTACATTACCAAGTGCTCGCAAGAATTCTTTCAAGAAATCCAAGAAGAGAATTGGGCCATTCAACAAGGGAATCCCCCTCCAAATCAAGAGATTGATGACCCATAGGATTGATTTCCCCAAGACATTACATCCCTTTATGGAGACTTTAGTTAGAAGAAACATTAGACTTTGAAATTAACCCTTTACAAGAGTTACTACATTTCATGGGTCTATGGAATCCAGGTCTCTTCAATTGAGATCCGATATGGTACTAGCAATAAAATAAGATTTAATTATACCTAGGAACATAAAGGCTTTGACGAATGCTAAATTGTAATTTCATCTCACTTTTGAAGAGCTTTTAGAGTTCCCAAAATCTCAATCGACAAGATATGAGATATGAGTGAAGGTGAGAAAGGAAGCACCTATCTCCCCATTACCTAGCAAGGTCACACCACCAAGCTGATCCTAGACTTAGGCATAACTGTTGCCATAGCAACCAGATCCTTATGGATAAGATGGGGCAAACCAATCCTATGATGCACAAGAATGAAATTTCAAACGATAGATGGCCACATTGAATGACAGTTAGAATTGTTGGAAGGTATCATCTCACCACTTGTGGTGTAGACTTTGAACATATGTTTGCTATATGTGAGTTTTGAAAGAACCATGTGTATGAAATGATATTAGGTATTACCTTCACGAGGAATTGAAAATATTACAAGATGGGGATACCAAATCCTTATACTTACAACATTTAGGGGTCACAACAAAAGTCAATCTAAAAGACTACATGCATAGAGATGTCCCATGCCTATAGTGGAATTCTATCCACAAGACACAAGAGGATTATTTTTTGTAGACTCAATGAGCACTCCATATCTATCTTGGATGCATGATGTTGGTAGCAACCAGGGAAATCAAGGCGTTACAAGATAGGGAAGCCACCAAAGGGAGAGCCAATCAGGATTAAGCAGGCAAAGCAGTCAATGCAGATCCGACAAGTAGACCACATAATTTTTCATGAAGAAATACTTCCCAAAAAGTGTTTCTACTCACTTCACACCATTGTAAATACCATTTTCCATTATTCCTACTTCATTTTGTGCAAGTTGAGGCATCCTCAAGCTTGAGGAGTATTAGGAGTATCTATGTACCCATTTTCATAATTTTTAGAGCTCCTTTGGGGCTCCATAATAGCGTAGGAACCTAATTTTTAACTAGGTTGGACACTACGTCTGGACAGGGCCAAAACCTACTAAAAAACTAAAAGAGCTAGAGAGCTCATTTTCAGGGTTAGTTAGTTGGAGATTGAAGCTAGTTTTGGGCTTTGTTACTTTCTTGGAGCTTGCTAATAGAAGAATCCATTGTTCCACTCTTTGTCTTGCCTTGTGTGTGTGTATGTGTGTGCATGTTAGTGTGCTTCTCACTCACGCACTTGTGCCTTCACTTGCTGAGAGTCATCATTATATTCATCATGTCTCCAAGGATTGACATTTATGAAGTGGATCTCCTCACATTGGTAATTTCCATTGTGCTAGAGTGACACATGATGATACACACTTATGGATATTTAAAGTAGCAGAAGAAGAGGACTAAAATTAGACGCTAGAGAAACAAGAGTATCACAGAATAATAGGTTAGTGCAAAACCCAACCTATGCGCCAATGGTCTTCTAGATGAGGAATTTGTGCCTCAAGCAAAGAAATAAATATTAGCAATCATGGACATACTAGTGAATGAACAAGAATGGACTCCCCATAGCAATAAGGATGGCTATGAAATATCCTTATTCATGTGTGAACCTATAGAAGAGAACAAGGACGAAAACCTAGAGTCCATAATTATGGATCCCATTTGCGATTTAGAGAAGGATTACATCTAATCGACACAAAACAACACTATTGGCACTCAAGGTCAAGCACAACGCATGGGAACACATCAAAGAAGTGCAAACACAAGAAGAAGAAGCATTTAGGGAGCTCCAAAATCTATATGTCAATTTTTCAGAAGAAACCCCTATAAAAACAGTTATTCTGATCACTAAAAACCATTGTAAATATCATTTCACATTTTTGCAACTCCATTTTGTTCAATCCAAGGTGGGAAGGAAACTTTGAAAAAAATCAAGATTCTCTGATAGATTTTCTTTGCTTGTTTGACCTTGAGGAGCCCAAATTGACATAACTTTCTCATCCAAAATCCATTTTTTGACCTTGAACTAGTATTAGGAAGCCAATGGGCTTCTAAGTATCAAACTATCTTTCAAATAAACTAGATTTGAAGCTTGATCTAGACTTGAGACTTCTATAGGTCCATTGAGAGCCATTCAAGGGTGTCAAAGCAAGGTGGCAAGTGCATTGCAAGCTTGGGAACCTGTGTCCTGAGCTTTCAAGTGTGATCAAGGGAGAAGCAACTTGAGGTTGTAAGCATTCTTAACCCCTTGAGTCAATTCTTAGTCTAGTCTAAGCAAGACTACCAGTAGTAACTAATTAGGGGGACAATAAGCATGACATAAGAACAAGGAACCCTAATTACTCAAGTTCAAGCATAAGTTAGGATATTGTTGTGACAAACCCTAAAGGAAAAGGACCTAAGTGGATCAATCACATCTCAAAGTGCAATAAAACTCAATTGTCAAACAAGATTACACCTAAGAAATCTATAAAAGAACAAGTAGATGATTCAAAAGAACATTGCTACGTGGTTGTACTTGGGGAAATTAGAACTAGTAGACAAAGCTTATGAACCTTAGATCAAGTAGACACCTAGGTCGCCATAGACAAAGCAGCAAATCATCTAAAGCTAGTATCAATCACACAGCTAGGTCATGGGCATAACAACTTAGTGATCATCCTTACATGCTAAGTTTGGTAACAAGTGATTCAGAGATGTCTTTTAGCATGGAGAGACCCGTAGGTAGCTCAAGCACTGCCTAATTTCAAACACGAGAAAGTCCCTATAAAACACAATTGGAATGTATTAGGACCAACTGATTAGGTGCACGCATCTATGAGGATGGTTTGGGTTGATTAGTTTTTCAACTCAAAAGTCCCAATCAAACCTTTAGACTTGAACACCTAGTGGTTAAATTTGAAAAGGGTCCATATATTGATAAGCAAGGAACCATGTACATGGTTACCAACTTACCAGATAGGACAGATGAGTTTGGAAATGTCATTCCTAAGAACGAGATAGGAGACCTAGGGCAAGGAGAAGACGAGAACTCAAGACTCCTTGAGGCAAATTAATCAGTCTTGACTAGAGTGATTACCCCAAAGTGGGTTCCCCAAGACAACAAAAGCATAAAACTATTCTTGAATAGAGAAACGAAGGAAGCTTTTTGGAGATTCAATCCAGTCAACTTAGCAAAATAGGTGGAGTCACCATCTATGAGCTCAAAGATCTTGAGATACTAGGCAAAGTTTTCTATCTGGATAACATGTCGGAGAGAATGTTCTTGGTAATAGAGCATAACAGGCATGCATACACTTGTAAGGGCAAATTGATTTTCCCTCCACCAAGATCTAATGTTTCCCATGGCCTCCAAGGAGCAAGATCATCCTAGGCTCATGAAAACTAGAGGGAAAGACCTAGAGAGAGACCTAAAGTGAGCTTTCCAAACCCCTTAAGAAGAAAGCGATCAAGATTAGATGCAAAAAGAATAGATCAGGAGAGACATAGAAATCTGAGAGATGAGGCAGGCATGGATGAGCTTCCCTTGCCAAAGCTTAGAGAGCACCCTAGAATCTTGAGGCCTACCTAACTAGTCAAATCTATGAAGAATTACTTTGATAGCAATGAAGATCCTTACGATCATGTAACGAAGTTTAAACAAGTGTTAAGAGTCGAACAAGTCAAGGACCTGTTCACTTAGTATAATGCCTTCGGTCTAACTCTCAAGAACACTACCTTAACATGGTTTCAATAAGTACACCAAGGCCAGTTCATGAATATAGATCGGTTGCTAGAAGCATTCATTACTAAATTCTCCAAAAGTGTCATCACACACAATACTTCATCACTAATGCACAACTTCAAGCAGACACCCTAGGAAATAGTTTCACTTGTAGGAAGATGCTTTATATAGTACTTGAAAAGATGCCCTATTCTAGAGCTACCCACACTAGCCAAACAAGTGGCTTTATTCCTAGATGGTTTGTTAAGCACCGAATTGAGATCTTATGTGTACTTGAAGGAAATTAGAACAATAGAGCAGTGTGTGTGCATGTACATAGACATATAGGACAACCTAGGTGATGAACTAGAGCTTTCAAAAATCTCTAAAGATTTAGATAGCTCTACTAGCCTTCCCTCTAGACCATCTACATTTATTGAGGGATTGACAGAGAAGGTAGCATAGAAGTTAGGTGTCTTTAGCAAGCATAAGCCTAGGAAGGTCTTTGTAAAATGATGTTACAACTGTGGACCATGTTTTAGATGTCAGGATGACCATTTCATTCATGAATGTCCCCACTCACCGGCTCCAAGAGAAGGATATAATATCACAATACAATGCTTTTCTCGTGGGTGCGACAAGGAACATCTCTTGAGAGATTGTCCAAGGAACCCCTCTAGTAATCCCAAGGTTACACCAATTTATGTGGTAGGCTTAATGGTGGATTCAATTTCAAGTAGCATTAATTACATGGCTCCTATACAAGTAGTCACTAGGGCACAAGCCTTAAAACAAGTTAAACTAGCTGAACAATCAAAGTCAAGTGAATCAAGAGAGCCTAGTAAGAGGAAAACAAGAACATGGAAGGATATCAAGGAGAAGGCCAATTGTAAGTGGGATAGAAAGTTATCCAATGATGGAGAGTGTTAATCACCAAAAGAACAAGCTACTCTTGAAATTAGAGCACCTCTATATCAAGAGTAACTCAAAACCTTCACCAATTTGGAGGATCCATGATCAATTATGAAAATTTTGGATTAACTGTGAAGAAGATGACTTCATAGAAAGTCTATTGCACATAACTCACTCATTGACTCATCAAATGTGTAAAGTTTTGATAAACCTTTGCACACGGTGTCGCCTATAGTTTGCACATCTTCTCCAAGTTAAATCATTCCAAAAGACTCAGTAGATCTTGAGAAATGATCTTAACAAGTCACCTATGTCTAAAACTGTAGTTCTTTACAGTCGACTTTGACACGTGCAACTTCTAAAGCTTGGATCTCTCAAACTAGAACCCATTTATGCAAATGCTTCTAGCCATAGATGGCTTACCTTCCAACTTAGATTTTGACTCGTCATTTGTGCAAAAATTTACACTGTGCACTGAGAAATGATCAATTCTTTGACCATCAAGATTGCGCCTGTTTCAGAAAACACTCACCACTTCTTCACATATGAATGTTCCTACTCATAATTCTCACAACCTGTTTACAATTAGTCTCTGAAACTTTAACCATAGACTCATTAAGTGTGGAATTAGATAGCTACAAAAGGATTCTTGAAATGATCAAGCACAGAAGGAGAACACTCAGAAAAATCGGGCGCAATTTTTCTTCATTACTGAAAAACTTTACATTTGGATGAGAGAGCTATTCTACACACTTCACAAGTGTCTAATGACTTCTAATTCTCTTCAATTCTTGTTCTCACGCACTCTCTCATATTTGCCCCGACATTTTTCCTTCTATATATAGGCAAATATTTACAAGATCATGACAATACAAAAGTATAAGTGAACTATCTCTTAATTAATGTACATATGTATACACATCTTCATCATATGCTTCATATCTTGATCTTTTCTTCTATCCTTGACTTCAAACATTCATCAAAACTTCAATTGTTGATTGCCTTGCACCAACAACTCCCCCTCAATCATCAATTGAGGTTTTATATATCTTCTTTATACCTGCCATGTCTTTGAATCTCTGTAGCTTTGGTCCATCCAAGCTCTTGGTTAGCATATCAACTATCTGATCTTTTGTTGAAGTATGTATTACTTCAATCTCCTTATCCATCACCTTCTCTCTTAGAAAGTGATATTGAATCTCAATATGTTTAGTCCTGGCATGAAAAACAGGATTAGCTGATAAATACAATGAACTCATGTTATCTCCATGAATAGTGGGTGTACTTTGGATGATGTCAAAACTCTTCATAAGAGTCTTAAGCCATATTACTTCCTCTGCAGCTTCAACCATACCTTTGTACTCAGCCTCTGTGGATGATAAAGCAATTGTCTGTTGCTTCTTTGAACACCATGAAACTAACTTATCTCCCACATAACACAAGTATCCATAAGTCGATCTCCTATCATCAGGATTACCTGCCCAATCCGTATCACTATAAATCTTGATGTTTGTATCTGATGTAAAACCATAATACAAACCTTCTTTGAGTGTACCCTTAATGTACCTCAACACTCTTTGTCCTACAATCCAATGTTCTTCCTAGGACAATGCATGAATTGAGACAATACTCCAACTACATATGATAAAATCAGGCCTAGTTAATGTAGCATAGATCAGACTACCAACCAAACTTTGATATAGCTTCATGTCCTTGAACTCTTCTCCTCCATATCTGCTCAATTTGTGATTCACCTCCATTGGAGTAGGTGCTACTCTGCAATCATTCATCTGAAACTTGATCAACAAGTTTTTCAAATACCTTTCTTGAGTTACATACACTCCATGTTGAGTGTATGAGACTCTCCATGCCCAAGAAGTATGACAAGTTTCCCAAGTCACTAATCTTGAACTCTTTCTCCATTTTCTTCTTTAGTCTTTGAATGCCTTTCTCATCTGTACCAGTAAGAATTATATCATCAACATATATGAACATGTAAATAAACCCATCATCACTTGCTTTGACAAGCAAGCTACTATCTACTTTAGATACTTGGAAACCAAGTTCTTTCAAGAACTTCACAAGTCTATAATTCCATGCCCTTGAAGCGTGCTTCAAACCATACAAAGCTCTCTTGAGATTACATACATAATCTGGATACCTTTCATCTCTGAATCCTTGTGGTTGCTCCATGAAAACATCATCTGAAATATAACCATTTAGAAAAGCATTCTTCACATCTAGTTGACATAATTTTTAACCTTTAAATGCAGCAATAGCTATGAGTGTCCTGATGGTTGTCGTCTTTGCCACATGACTATAGGTTTGATCATAATCTATACCATATGTCTGAGCAAACCCTTTCACAACAAGTCTAGCTTTATACCTAGACACACTTCCATCTACAAACCTCTTTGTCTTGTAGACCCATTTGCATCCAACGATCTTCTGACTATTTGGTTTAGGAACCAAATCCCATGTTTGATTCTCCATCAATGCATCACACTCTTCTTGCATAGCCTTCTCCCAATTTTCCCTACCTTTTGCCTCTTCATATGTAGAAGGGTCTTCATCCCCCTTTATCATATAAGCATAATCTTTGGTAGCCAAAAAAGAAGTGTCATAGCTATACCTTGTAGGTTGCCATTTTTGTCTTGATGACCTTCTGAGTTCTCCACTTCTTGAGGTTTCTGGTTCATCACATTCTGGATCAAACCTTGGCACTTCTTCAACTTCAATATGTACTTCATTGTTCTCCTCTTCATCAAATATCTGAACCTTTGATTTACCTTTCTTTTGATTCACAATTTCTTCATCACCTGCATGAACATTAAATGTACATGCATACCAAGTACCTTGCTCATCCAATGTAACATCCTTAGAAACAAGGAATTGATTTGTGGATGGACTCCACAACCTATATCCCATCTGCTTATCATCATATCCAATGAACACATATTTTTCAGCTTTAGGTTCCAATTCATGCCTCAATTGTGATGGCACATATGCATATGCCAAACATCCAAATACTTTGCAATGATCTAGAGTAAGTCTCTTACCACACCATGCCTCATATGGTGGCATACCCTGCAAAGCTTTACATGGTAATCTATTGACCAAATAAGTAGCTGTGTTTACAGCCTCAACCCACAAGTAATTTGGGCAATTTTTCTCCTTCATCATGGATCTTGCAAACTCAACAAGAGTTCTATTCCTCCTTTCTGCTACACCATTTTGTTGAGGAGAGTACCTGCAAGTAATTTCCCTTTTTATACCTGCATTCCACAAGTAATCACTGAACTCATTAAAGAAATACTCTCCCCCTCCACCTGAACTTAGTCTCTTCAACTTTTGCCCTGTAATTCTCTCTGCATACACATGATAATGTTTGAATGTGTTTAATACCTCTGACTTATCTTTGATCACATAGATAGTGATCCATCTGGTAGCATCATCAACATAAATCACATAATACCTTGACCCATTGATATTGAAATCATTTGATGGTCCCCACACATTTGTGTGTACCAACTCAAGCTTCTCTGAATACATAAAACCATGCTTGGAATACGATTTCTTGTGAGCCTTACCTAATTGACATGCCTCACATCTCTATGTCATATGTTGACCTGCAACATTAGGCAATCCAAGCACTGAACCATTGTTAACCATATCTTTAATACCTCTTTCATTGAAATGTCCAAGCCTTTTGTGCCAAAGATCTAACTCAGAAATCTTATGTCCTCCATAGGTGAACAAGGCATGACCAATGTTACCTTGAATCTTCAATGTGAACAATCTTCCTTCTTTCTTCCCTGAAACAATTTGTTTATACCCATTGCTAGGGTCTTCCACAAAAACTCCTTCATTAGTGAACCTAACTTCATAACCTTTTTCAACAATTTGTCATACACTTATCAAATTCTTTGGAATCGTAGGAACATACAAAACCTTACTCAAGAGAGTACTACCATCCTTGGCCTTCACTGGTCCAATTGAGTTCACATTATGCTTTGTATTGTCACCGGTTTGAACTACATGATTAGTTACCTTATTCTCCAAATCAGTCATCAAAGTTATGTTGCCACTCAGGTGATTGCTACACCCTGAGTCAATGTAGAAGACTCTTTGATCTTCACTTTGCCTTTCACAAGTTGCATTCATTATCAATGTTGAATCCTCCTTCTGATCTGAAGCATAATTGTAGTAGGTATTGTTGTATTGGACTTTGGAATCCTCTACCTACATTTCTTCCAAAGTAACCTCTACTACCTCTACCTCTGAAATTACTTCTTTGATTTTTGCCACCTCTTCCTCTTGAATTAAAATTCCGATTATATCCACCATTATTCTGAGTATTATGCCAACAATCATTAGCTAAATGATTTTTCTTACCACAAATCTAGCAATCTTTGACTCCATCTTTATTACTCCTGCCTCTTCCTCTACCTTTTCCACCTCCTCTTCTTCTTAGGAAGTTAGCTTGACTAGTTGTTCCTTCATCTTCATTTGTTTGTTGCTTCCCTTTGCTATTCTTCTTCTTATCCTTTGAATACATTGCTTGACCTACACTTTTATCACCTTCACCTTTGACATCCTGCTCGCATGTGCCCTAGCAACTGATTTAAGTCACGAGTAAAATGATCTAGTGATAATTCAGTAGACAAAACGAATGGCTTCCATTTGTCATCACCTCATAAACCTTTAAGGATTTGCCTTACCAATTTATCCTCCTCAATATCTTCATCAACTGCTCCTAATGCATCTCCAATGTCCTTCATCCTTGTTACATAATTTGAGATGGATTGAGAGGCCTTCTTCTTGAATGTGGTAAATTCTGCCCACAAGGATGCCTTCCTTGACTTTGTGGTGTTTTGGAAATGATCTTCCAAAGCATTCCATATATCACTTGCACTTTCAAGACCTCTAATGTGAGGTAGCAAGTAGTCATTAACTGCCATGTAGATAATGCTCCTGGCTTGAGCATCTTTCTTCATCCAAGTTTTGAAATCTGATAATTCTTCCCTAGTTGGAACACTAGGATCTCTGAAATGAGGCTTTTCTTCTTCACCTGTAATATAACCTCTCAAGTCTTTGCTCATAAGATGAGCTTCCATCCTCATTGACAATGCTGGATAGTTCTCTCTATCCAATTTCTCTATCTGAAGAGAATCTCCCATCCTTTCTTCACCTATGTATTAAATCCTTCTAGCTTTATGAGGAATAAGGTTATCTTTAATTCTAATGAATTTCCTTTTGTCTTCCTTGATGTCTTATGGCCTCCTTCTCAAGCTTCGCATCTTCAAATGTTGAATTCTTTATGACTGCCGCACTCGGGTCCTCCTTTCTTCAATTTTGATACTTCTTGCTCTGATACCACTGATGGAGAGTGTTAATCTCCAAAAGAACAAGCTAATCTTGAAATTAGAGCACCTCTATATCAAGAGTAACTCAAAACCTTCACCAATTTGGAGGATCAATGATCAATTATGAAAATTTTGGATAAACTCTGAAGAAGATGACTTCATAGAAAGTCAATTGCACATAACTCACTCATTGACTTATCAAATGTGATAAGTTTTTTATAAAACTTTTCACAAAGTGTCATCTATACTTTGTGCACCTCCTCCAAGTTAAATCATTCCAAAAGACTCAGTAGATCTTGAAAAATGATCTTAACAAGTCACCTATGTCTAAAACTGTAGTTCTTTACAATCGACTTTGACACCTGCAACTTCTAAAGCTTGGTTCTCTCAAACTAGAACCTGTTTATGCAAATGCTTCTAGGCATAGATGGCTTACCATCCAACTTAGATTTTGACTCCTCATTTATGCAAAACTTTACACTGTGTACTGAGAAATGATCAATTCTTTGACCATCGAGATTGCGCCTATTTCAGAAAACACTCACCACTTCTTCACATATGAATGTTCCTACTCATAACTCTCACAGCCTATTTACAATTAGGCTCTCAAAATTGAACCATAGACTCATAGCTATGGAATTAGATACCTACAAAAGGATTCTAGAAATTATCAAGCACAGAAGGAGAACACGCAAAAAAAGCGGGTGCAATTTTTCTTCATTACTAAAAAACTTTACATTTGGATGAGAGAGCTATTCTACACACTTGACAAGTGTCTAATGACTTCTAATTCTCTTCAATTCTTGTTCTCACACACTCTCTCATATTTGCCCCAACATTTTTCCTTCTATATATAGGCAAATATTTACAAGCGCATGACCATACAAAAGTATAAGTGAACTATCTCTGAATTAATGTATATATGTATACACATCTTCATCATATGCTTCATATCTTGATCTTTTCTTCACTCCTTGACTTCAAACCTTCATCAAAAATTCAATTGTTGATTGCCCTGCACCAACAGCCAAACTAGAAGAAAACTTGAGAGATGCCAAAACAAAAATAGCAAACATTGTATCTTAAAACTCCTCGCATGCTGAAAATCCATCCACTCCACTTCATTCCACCCCACCACTCATTGTGAATAGATCACAACCAAAGTCTGTTTTCATAGATCCAATCCCAGAAGGCTTGGACATGATGTTCAACGCCCACCATGCTTGACTTCAAGAAGGACCAACAACTCCAAACCTAGACAAGAGCTACCCTAGAGTAGATTATTTAGAGATTGAACAAACAAATTTTTGTATGAAAATGGTAGAAATAGCTCAGGCTATGCTTGAGGCCAATGAATTGTTCAATCAGACAAATTCTATGCATTTTCAGGGCTTATTAGAAAGACTCGAGTAGTTGGTAAACAAGCTAAAGGTTTCTTTACCTTTACAGACTCAACCGATTGTTGAAAGAGAAAGCTCACCACCAACAAAAGTTTTTGTTGCTAATTCCATGGTGTTGACACTCAAGGTCGAGTACAAGCATGGATGCACATCAAGGAAGAGGACACATAAGCGTGCATGTGTGTGTGTATGTGTGTGCATGCTTGTGTGCTTTCACTCATGTATTTGTGTCATCACTTGCTCATAGTCTTCATATTAGTCATCACGTCTCCACGGATTGACATTTATGAGGTGAAGCTCCTCACGTTGGTACTTGCCATTGTCCTAAAGTGGCACCAAATTTGGTTGTTGTTAGGGAGAGAGTTGGGAGGACGAGCGTGTGACGGTAAGACGTAGAGTAGCGATGTTGGAAGGTAAAAAAATCACCATTTTCAGTTCTGTTTTTGAGTTTTTCTCCATCTCCATCTTCATCATCATCACCTCCTTCTCCCATCTTCATCTTCTTAGATTTTTCCATTTTGTAGTGTACATTTACCTCATTCTTCACTTGTGGTTGCGAGCAAGAAGTGTAGAGGAGGCAAAGAGCTGAAACGTTGAAGAAATACACCTCAATATACCCAAAAACTAAGTGACTAGTCTCGGACATGACATGACCTATGCCAAGTATCATGAGTGTGGTATCGTGGGTTTAGAGATAGATTTTGCATCTAGAAGCAATAGGAGGGACAAGGACGACATAAGCTATACAAATTTGCAAAAATTTTTGAATTTGGACTTCAAAAACTCCAAGTATCATGTCTGGTTGAGTTCAGGTATCGGGATACCAGAACTCCCATGTATCACGATACTTGTCAAGTATCATGTATCATCTCCCCATGTGTCGCGATAGTCATGTGTATCATGTATCGTCAGGATGAGTGTCGTGTATCGCCGATACCTGAGTATCATGTGTCATCGATCACTAGGTATCGTGTATTGCGAGACTTCGAGTATGGTGTGTTGCCGATCCCTAAGTATCATGTATCGTGAGTGTCTCGTATCGCGATAATTAGGTATCGTGTATCATGTTGGTCATGTATCGCGATAGCTAAGTATCATGGGTTCCTTGAGTGTCGTGTATCGTGTAACACCTAGTCCCAGGATCACAATACTTCCCAAGTATCATGTATTGTGAAGTCCAAGTATCGTCACTTCTCAAGTATCGTGTATCATCTAATGTCTAATCTGTATCATGATACTTCCCAAGTGTCGTGTATCACCAAAAGGTTGGTATCGTGTATTGTGGAATTCCAAGTATCGTGTATCGTTTAGTTCAAATATCGTGTATCATGGCAAGGCACGTATCGTGTATCATTTGCTACCAAGTATCACCGATACTTCCTAAGTATCGTGTATTGCCTGTTCTGAAGCACTCCCTGAGAGGTCTTGTTTCCCTATTTTAACCCCCGAAACCCTGAACTAGCATAACTTTCTCATACGAAATCCGTTTGTTGGGATTTTGGGTTTGTTGGAAAGCTCATGGATTATTAGATATAGTATTTTGAAGTTGACCCTCAGGTGGGACTAGGAAACCAAGGGGACCCTTAAGGATTTTGAGCAATACAAAGGGAAAATTGGGACTTGAAGATAAAGCTTATGAACCTGAGATCTAGTAGACACCTAGGCAAGGATAGACAAAGCATTAGATCATCTGAGGCCAGTCTCAACCATACAGCTAAGTCTTGGGCACAACAACTGAGTGGTTACCCCCACACGCTAAGTTCAAAAACAAGTGACTTAGAAATTTCTTTTAGCATGGAAAGACCCACACGTACCTCACGTATTGCCTCTTTATAGACACCAGAAGGTCCCTATAAGAAACAATTGGAGTATATCAAGACCAACCAATTAGGTGCACGCATCTATGAGGATGGTCTGAGATGATGAGTGGTCCAACTTAAGAACCCAGATCAACCTTTTGGACTTGAACACCCAGTGTTCAAGTTTGAAGATGGTTCATACATTGATAAGGAGGGAACCATTTATGTGGTTACCAACTTACTAGATAGGACGGATGAGTTTGGAAATGTTATTTCTCAGAACGAGGTAGGAGACCTAGAGCAAGGATACCTAGGATGAGAACCCAAGACTCCTAGAGGTAATTCAGCCTTGACTAGGGTGATCACTCCAGATTGGATCCCTCAAGATTGGATCCCTCAAGATAACAAAAGCATAGAGCTATTCTTGAATAGGGAAACGGAGGAAGCTTTTTGGAGATTCAAGCTAGAACAACCTAGCCCAATAGTCACCCTCTATGAGTTCAAAGATTCAGAGATGCGAGGAAAAGTTGTCTATCTAGATAACACATCTGAGAAAATGTTCTTGGTAACAGAGCATGATAGACATGCATACACTTGGCAAGGAGAATTAGTTTTTCCTCCACCACGATCTAATATTTCTCATGGCCACCAAGGTGTAGGTTAATTCCAGGCTCATGAGGCATAGGTCGAGGATTTGTTCACCCAGTTTGAGGCATTTGTTTTGACTCTTAAGGGTACTACCTTAGCTTGGTCCCAACCCTTGAACAATAACGATTCCCGAAACATAGGCCAACTACTAGAGGAATTCATTGTAGAATTTTCCAAGTGTGGCATCAGGCATAACACATCATCCTTGATCCATAGCTTCAAGCAGACACCTCAAGAAACAGTGCGACTTGTAGGAAGAAGGTTCAGACAATACTTAGAAAGATGCCATATTCTAGAGCTACCCACACCAACCAAACAAGTAGCCCTATTTTTAGATGGTTTACTGAGCACAAAGTTAAGGTCATATGTGTACTTGAAAGAGCCTAGATCCATAGAAGAGTGTGTGCACATGTGCATTGACATAGAGGAAAACTTGGGTGAGGAGTTAGGACTATCCAAACTCTATAAGGATTTTGATAGTTCTACTAGTCATACCTCAAGAACCTCTATTGAGATAGATGAGAGAACTGAGCAGGTTGCCAAGAAACTAGGAGTTCAAAATAGACAAACACCAAGGTTCACCTCATTGAAACAATGTTATAATTGTGGAGGAGACCACATGGCTAATGTTTTCCCAATGATGGCTCAGCCCCAAGGAAATCCTAATGCTCAATATTGCACCATTGAGAGGAAATACACAAATCATATGGCTCAAGATTCTCCATACAATAGGCAGGCAGTCAGACAAAATTATCAGCAATCTTACCAGCCAGGTAGGTATCACAACCAATACCAATAGCCATATTATAGGCCACAACAGCAATATGAGGCACCATATAGGCCACAACTAGTCCTAGGAAACCAACCAGCTCCTCCTATCAATGTGATTCCAGTTAAGTATGGAGTAGCAGAGAAAAACCCAAATAGAGCATTAGTGCAATTAACCCCATTGATCTCAGAAAGTGACTCTCATGCTCATAATTTAGACTACTCCCACAAAGATAGTCCACAATCTTATTACACAGATTCACCAGAACAAAGTGAGGCTTATTCCTATCCATATGAAGCACCATCTATGGAACAAAATTAGGAGCTAGAATACTCCAATGTCATGTACACCAATCCCAACCCCATGCCCCAATCAAGACAAGTAAGACCACAAGCCCCTAGAGGACCATGTTTTAGATGTCAGTGCGACCATTTCATTCGTAAATGTCCCCACTCACTCACTCCGGGCAAGGACAAAACATCATAATACAAGGCTTTTGTCCTGAGTGTGGCAAGGAACATCTTCCGAGAGAGTGCCCTAGGAATCCTTCTAGTGTGCCCAAGGTTACATCAATTAATGTGGTAGACTTAGTGGTGGATTCAAGTTCTAGTAGTATTAATGTGGCTCCTAGTAAGAGGAAAACAAGAACTTGGAAGGATACCAGGGAGAGAACCAATCGCAAGTGGAAAAAAAGTTATCTGAACTAGAAGAAAGCCTGAAAGACGCAAAAACAAAAATAGAAGACATTGCATCTCAAATACTCTCGCATGCCAAAACTCCATCCACACCACCTCATTCCACCCCACCAATCATTATAAGTCAACCACAATCAGGCCCTCTTCTAGCAGATCCAACCCCAGAAGGCTTGGACATGATGTTCAAGGCCCACCAGGCTCGACTTCAAGAAGGGCCAACAACAAAAAACTTAGACAAGAGTTACCCTAGAGCAGATTTAGAGATTGAGCAGAAAAAAATGTGCATAAAAATGGTAGAATTGGCTCAAGCTATGCTTGAAACTAGTCAACAGTTCAATCAGACAAACTTTGTCAAACCAGATTTGCATTTCCAGGGCCTACTAGAAAGATTAGAGCAATTGGTAAACAAGTTGCAGGTTTCTTTGCCTCTAGAGGCTCAACCAGTTGTTGAAAGAGAAAGCTCACTGCCAAGGAAAGCCTATGTTCCTGATTGCGTGGATGAGGGAGCACCTCTTTCAATTCAACAGTACTCTCAAGAGTTCTTACGGGAAATACAGGAAGAGAAATGGGCCAAAGAGAAGGGTAATCCCCTCCCTATTCTTGAGATTGATGACCTTCATGATCAATTTACCCAAGACATTCAATCAATCTATGGAGATCAAGCAGAGCAACAAGAAGATGAAAGATTAGATTTTGAATCTAATTCTTTACAAGAGTTGCCACAATTCACAAGCCCATGGGAGTCTGCATCTCAGAGCTCCCACAATACTGGTAAGAAACAAAGACTCAGTGGTTCTAAGGAACACCGATGTCGTGAAGAACACCAAGGTTTAGTGACATGTTACCATGGAAGAGCTGCTAAAAGTAAAACCTGAGCTATGGAATCATGTGAAGGATCAAGTCCTAGAACTTGATTCCAATGTGCCAAAAGCAGGCTCTAAGTAGAAAGTACCAGAGATACCTCTAGACAAAATAGGGGGCATGAGTGAAGGTGAAGAAGGTAATACTTATCTTCCGATCACCTATCAAGGTTACACAACCAAAGCGATCATAGATTCACGTGCTCGTGTTGCTATTGCGACCACCTCCTTGTGGAAGCAATGGGGCAAACCCACATTAAGACGAACTAGAATGAAGCTTCAAATGGTAGATGGCCATGTTGAAAGACCTCTAGGATTGCTCGAAGGGATAACTCTAACCATGTGGTGTAGAGTCTGAACACACATTTTCTATATGTGAATTTGAGAAAAATAATGTCTATGAGATGATCCTAAGAAGACCCTTCCTATGACAATTACAAATAGTACAGGATTGGGGAACCAACTCCTTGTACTTGCAACACTTAGGGGTCACCACCAAGGTCAATCTAAAAGACTATATATTCAGAGATGTACCACCCCTACAGTGGAATCCTATCCACAAAGGGAAAGAAGATTCTATCTATGTGCATTCTGGAAGTTCACCTGAACCATCATGGATGCATGAAGATACTCACTTGTGGATGTGCAAGGTTGCAGAGGAAGAGGAAAAATGCCTCAACTCAAGAGAAGAAGGAACTCCCCCAGGAGATAGACCAGTTAACAACCCAACCTATACACCAATGATATTTCAACATAAGGAATTGGAGCATCATGGTTGGGTAGAAATCTTAGCTACCATGGACATTGCAGTCAATGAGGAACAATGGACACGTTATTGTGATGAGGAGGGTTATGATATTTCAGTGTTCATGTGTCAGCCCTTGTTGGAAGAATGTGACCCTAGTGATGTCATAGAAGAAGAAGAAAACAATGATGACCTAGAGTCCATTGTAACGGATAGTTGCTTTGAATCAGAGAAGCACTATCTAGACGATGTCGGAGTATTTACTCAAGAAGAAGAAGAACCTCTCACAAGCATTAAAACTATAAATTCAAAGGAAGGAAGTGAAGGAGGTCGAAAGAAAAAGAAACGAAAAGCAGTGAAACAAGAAGAGGAGGAATCATTGTTTGAAGTACCAGAATATTTCATGAAATATGAAGTTGAAGATCGAAAAATTTTGGTACGAATGCCTAAGAGAGAGGCCATTATAGGAGAAGCATATGACAATAAAGAAAAGACCAAAAAAATTGTAGTAATGAAGAGAGATGTACCTACATAGGAGACGACCTAAGTGTAGAAGAAGAAATAGAGCTTATAACTCTATTAAGGGAATATAGGTACATGTTTGCATGGCACTATAGAGATTTGAAGGGAGTAGATCCAAAAGTTTGCTCTTATATGATCCCCATAGCTGATGCCAAGCCTACCAAACAGAAGCCCTACACATATAATGACACTTATGCTGCAAAAATAAAAGAAGAAATTGACATGTTGATTGAAGCTAGATTTATCTATGAAATTGAGCATACTGAATGGGTGTCCCCCATTCTGGTGGTGCCCAAAAAGAACGGAAAGTTGCAAGTGTGTATTAACCTTAAAAAAGTTAATGCCGCTACGATTAGAGATAGTTATCTACCTCCAATCATTGAACATCTATTGGAGCGTGTTGCAAGAAAGAAAGTTTATAGCTTCCTTGATGGATTTTTAGGTTACAACCAAGTAGCCATTGCCCTAGAAGATCAACACAAAATAGCTTTTGCTATAGAGTGGGGAATCTTTGCATTCCGTGTGATGCCATTTGGGCTCACCAATGCACGTGCAACATTCCAAAGGCTCATGTGTCATGTCTTCAAAGATTTCTTGCGAAAGAGCTTAGAAGTATATGTGGATGATTTATGTGCTCATTTCCCAGAAAGAAGATACCACATCCCTGAGCTGAGACAGATCTTCAACAAGTGTAGAGAATATGGAGTGTGTCTCAACCCAAAAAAGTGTGTGTTCATGGTACGACAAGGTAAGATCTTAGGTCATATTGTTTCTAAAAAATGGAATATCAACAGATGAGGACAAGCTAAGAGCCATAGCAGAGTTGCCAAGGCCAAAGAACGTTAAAGAGGTACAAGCCGTTATGGGTCATTGTGGGTATTACCGTAGGTTCATCCACATGTATGCAATCATAGCCAAACCTCTTTATGCCTTCTTGAGAAACTTTGAGTGCAACGACGAATGCAAAAATTCCTTCAATGAGTTGAAGAGACGTTTGTGCACAACACCAATACTGACCACTCCTGATTGGAATAAACCCTTCCATGTCCATGTGGATGCATCCAATCATGCAATAGGATGTGTGCTAGCACAACCCACATGCGAAGGAAATCTAGATTTGCATATAGCATATGCTAGTAGACAGCTAAATGTAGCTGAATGAAACTACACAACAACAAAAAGAGAAGGCTTAGGCATGGTATATGCTGTGGAGAAGTTTAGACACTATCTATTGGCCAACAAGTTCAAGTTTTTCACTGATCATCAAGCTTTATTATATTTGGTCAATAAACCTTGCAATATAGGATGCTTCGTAAGATGGTTTCTCTTACTAATGGAATATGACTTTGAAGTGGTTGTTCGGAAAGGTAGAACCCACCTCAGGGCAGACCATCTTTCTCCCATCACTTTAGGCAATTCATCGCAAGGACTGTTTGATGAATTGCCCGATGCTTATCTATTCTTTAGAAGTTGTTCCTAAGTGGGCAAATAAGTTGCTACCAGTCCTAACCTTCGGACCCACAAATAAGAATGTAAAAAATAACAGAGAGAAATTGTAAAATCACAAAGATATCAAATATTGGCAGGAAGCATGTACAGACAAGATACAGAGGGTGTATTAGCTTGTTGTGTCGAAGATGATGAACATAGCAATTGGTTGCAACAAGCCCATGAAGGATTGCTAGGAAATCACTATTCTAAACAGCGAACATTGCAAAACCTAAAATGTTTCAGAGTGTAGTGGCCTAGTATGGATAGAGAAATACATGAGTGGACTCAAAATTGTCCAGTGTGCAAAGAGAGACCCCCAGTGGAGCATGCTACCCTTTATCACATGTCATTAATTCCGGATTGGAGCACTCCATTGGTAGAATTCATGAGATCAGGAACATTACCCAATGAGGCTAGTCTAGCAAGGAAACAAAGCTTGGAACAAGAGGCTCAAGACTACCCCTTAGTAGGAGACAACCTATACCAAAGAGGCAAAGATAGATACTTAAGACTGTGCGTTCATGAGTCAGTCTACTTGAAAATCTTAGAAACTGCACATAGCGATGTTGCAGGTGGACACTTCGGTCCAAATCGAGTAATTAAGACCATTCTATTCTTAGGACTTTGGTGGCCCACTCTTCATATGGATGCACATACTTATGTGAAGAAATGTGACACATGCCAACGTGCACAATATCCGATTAGAAAAGATGAGATGCCTTTGAGGCCAATGATGGGAGGACGTGCATTCTCAAAGTGGGGTATCGACTTTGTAGGTCCTACTAAACCCCCAGCTAGAAACTCCCATGCAGAATACATTATTGTAGCCACAAACTACCTTACAAAGTGGGTAGAAGTCAAAGCCACAACAAAGAATGATGCTCAAACGATGTCAAAGTTCTTATTTCAGAACGTGTTCACTAGGTATGGGTTACCAATAGAGTTAGTAAGTGATAGAGGTACACTTTTCTTGAACGAAGTCATTGAAAACCTTCTCCAAGAATTCTTCGTGACATGTAAGAAGTCAGCCCCCTATCATCCACAATACAACGGACAAACTGAAAGCACAAATAAGATCTTATGTAATGTATTGATCAAATTGGTAAATAATAAACTCTCTGATTGGGACAAACAACTTCATCATGCTGTTTGGGCTTACCAAGTTGCTTACAAAACAGAGCTCAATGCCACCCCATTTGAGATGGTTTTTGGTCAGAATGTTGTGCTACCATTGGACTTCCTAATCCCAGCTTAAAAGGTAGCACAAGAGCATGAGTGGAATGGACATTAGTTGTCCTCCAAGATCTTTGATCTAGAACGCTTAGGTGAGACGAGGCTACGAGTGATAGAAGGCATTTATGCTGCAAAGAAAAGGCAAAAGGCATGCTTTGATGCCCATATAAAGGATAAAGGATTGAAAGAAGGAGATCTGGTGTTGGTTTATATGCTAAAGCAACATGCCGGAAAATTGGAGAAATGAGGATATGGACCCATGATCATTAATAGAATCTCCACTAGTGGTGCAGTTCAATTGGCCACTCTAGAAGGTGACATCTTGCCAAACTATAATATTGGGTGCCGAGTCAAGCTATATCAAGAACCTCTTAGAGAGGATATGTTATTGAGACTCAACACTGCTAAGATGTGAAAATAAGAAGAGTTGAGAGTTAGAGAAGAAGCGCAGGCAGAGGCTAGAGAGCGCATTAGATGAAATAAGTTAAGGTGACTAGGCCTAGATGTCAATGTGCAAGTCCCAAAATATCACATGGACATGTGCCAAAAATCGGGCATAATTACTTCTTGCATAATCGATCGATGCCACTTTGTGACCGTGGAGGTAGGACGAGGAAAGAGTGTTAGGAATGTGAGAGCATTGGTTGACTCAGGTGCAACAACTAGTGTAGTTAGACTTTCATACTACCAAGACCTGCAATTGAACATCAAGCCCATAAAAGCCTATCTCATAGGTTTGGGAGGTGTGGAAACCCCTTGTTTGGGCAAGGTGGAACTTCCCATCTACCTTCAAGACGTTCCAATGAAAAATTCAAAATGCTAGTATGTCATGATGAGGACCTTACAGAGCCACTTGTCTTGGGTCATGATTGGATTTACGACCATGCAATCAACTTGAAGCTAAGAAGTCAACTTCTTCAAGTTTGGGTACATGAACAATGCATTACATTATAATTAGAGAATGCCATGCCCACAAATCCAGATGTCACGCATTCTCGTAGTTCTTCTAGGACTCATCTTAGCAAAAAAGATGTTGTATGTGTCAAAAGCTCTATGTTCCAAAAGAACTCAATCATGGAAGAACAGGCTCAAAGACAAGCGGACTCCTCCTCTTGTACAAGGACTAATGTCCCCACCACAACTCAATCAAAAAGGCAAGCAAAACATCACATGAAAACCACTATATCAAATAGACAAAGAGATTTCAAGAAGAAAGTAGTTCCAGACATGAAGCAGATGTGGGTACGAAAAGGAGAGCAACCGCCTACCTTGCCAACACAATTCCCACCTAGGCAAGCCAACCATGTGAAGACAAGAACCAAGCCACCACGACCAGCTCAATGAGAAGGCCTCCGACAAATTTGGGTGCCTAAGAAATTAGTTGCAGTTCAACAAGGACAACCACATATGTGGGTACCCAAGGCACTCTTACACACACAAAGGCCTATGCTCTCCACCATGCACAAGGTCTCAACAAAGAAGCCAAGGAGAGAAAAGGGTAAGAATTGAGCACAGAGACCAAAAGAAGATAAACTCACCTCTTTGGCAAAGATAAGCAGAAAATCATCAAGGATATGGTTTTGGAAGCCAACAGTACCAACACCATCCACAGAACCAAAGAACTAAGCACTCCCCATGCAAAATTTAAGCAACCAACCAAAGATGAAGAAGTCAAAAAGGATTTGTATGCAACCCAACACAATTCTAAAATGGGTCCCTAAAATCATTCATCTTTTGAAATCCGATGGATACCTCCAACAACAACGTCTACCAAGAACATTGAAAGCCTCGACGTGCAACGACCATGTGCCTTTAGCATAACCTTGTCTTTTGCACCATTCAGGTCATGCATTTCCAAAGCATGCATCAATATAGGGCCACATTACACGGTCGTGCATAGAAACAATTGAGCACCCCAGGCACATGTGATGCATTTGACATATGTAAAATATTTTATTGATGCTAACCTCTTTCTTATTGTTTTCTGCCATTGTTCCAAAAAAAAAGAAAGAACAAAAGAAAAAAAGAGGAAGAAAAAAAGATAAAGAGATGAGACAAAAAAAAAGACAAAAGAACGAAAGAAAAAAAAGAGGAAGCAGAAAAGACCATGCCATTGTTCCAAAAAAAAAGACAAAAAGAACGAAAGAAAAAAAGAGGAAGCACAAACGACCATGCGCTGGAGGAATCTCATCAGTGAACCATCAACACGGACTTCCATCAGCAAGAAAGACAAGCCAATGGTCAATCACCGTGATGGGCGTGCAACACGAAGAATGAAGAGTGATGGACCTTTCACCATGGTAAGGATCGCCTACTTCGGCAACACCATAACCATGATAGATTACGAAACCTCTTTGTCAGCATACCCTTGAGCACTAAGCTCAAGACCCCATTCCTTGCACCATACTTCTTCTAATGCATTTCTCAAGTTCGCATGCATAGGGCCACATTACAAGGCCATGCACAAGGCACATATTTTTTTCAACCCATGCACTAATGCACTTACCCATCATCCATTATGGATTACAAGTACATGGCATGAAAACTATAAAAGCCATCTTTGGAAGAACCAGAGGACATCAAGGTGATAACAACAAGAGCAAGGAAGCAATCCACCACCGAGCATTGCTCATAATCAACATTGACCACCTCTTTTGAGCAGCTAGCAATTTTGGAAAGCTCACAAATGCACCATCAAGCTCGAATACAAGGAAGACGTACATACAAATGGACTACAACTTGCAAGAGCTAGCAGTGGCTAAATGAAGAATTAGACCATCGACCACACTACATTTGGAAGATGGACCACTCTTGTTGATACATGATGGACACTATCTCTCAACATACTACATGGAACAACTAGTACAACAAGGGTCTGTCAGGGACAACAGACTCAAGAGGGGGGGAGTGTTGACACTCAAGGTCAAGTACAAGCATGGATGCACATCAACGAAGTGGAAACATAAAAAGAAGGAGCATATAGGGAGCTCCAAGAAGCACATGTCAAAATTTCAAAAGAAATCCCTATAAAAATAGTGATGTTTATCACTAAAGAACATTGTAAGTACCGTTTTCCATTTTTTCAACTCATTTTGTTGAAGCCAAGGAGTCCTCAATCTTGAGGAGTATTAGAAGTGCCATCCTACCAATTTTCATAATTTTTAGACTCCGTTTGAGCCCTCAAATAAGCCCTGGAACCTAATTTTTAACTAGGTTCGACACTAGGTCTAGACAGGGCCAAAACTACTCAGAAAACTATAAAAAGGGCTGGAGAGCTCATTTTAGAGGTTAGCTTGTTAGAGATTTGAGCTCTTGTAATAGATTTCTTTTGTAATCGGTCCTTCCATTGTTCCACTCTTTGCTCTTACATTATGCACGTGTGTGTGTATGTGTGTGCATGCTTGTGTGCTTTCACTCACCCACTTGTGCTATCACTTGCTCATAGTCTTCATACTAGTCCTCACGTCTCCACGGATTGACATTTATGAGGTGAAGCTCCTCACGTTGGTACTTGCCATTGTGCTAGATTGACACATGGATGATGTGTCACGAGGAAGGAGATAAGGAAGAGAGCTCACACACACACACTCACTCTCAAGGAGAAGCACCCACACAGATTGAGGCAAGGAAGAATGATCTTCTTCTTCTTCTTCTATTACATAAAAGGAATGTACAAGAATGACCAAAAAAAAGAATACAACCAGTTCAATATATAAAGACCAGTACATAAGGTAAAACCTAATGTCCGCGAATGAGTGAGCTAGCAAGAAACAAATGTGCCATCACTCTCGGTAGATAAATCTAATAAAGCTCAATGAAGTATCCCTGACATATACCGGCGTGACCACTATACATGTCAAAGAAACAAAAAACTGGTACGTGTCATCCTGGATCATCACATGTTGAGCTTGATATCTCAACACTCCCCCTCAAGCTCAATGCCATATCCTGTAATCCAAGCATCTTCCGAAACTTCTTCAACTTCTCAGCTCCAACTGCTTTGGTGAAAATATCAGCAACCTGCTCATCTGTTCTCACATAAACAAGATCAATATCACCTGCTAATACCTTCTCTCTGATGAAGTGATAATGTACCTCGTTATGCTTTGTTCTAGCATGGAAAACTGGGTTCCGTGCTAACTGTATGCTGCTAAGATTATCACAATAGATAGTGATAGGCTTTTGCACTTCCACACCTAAATCTGCAAGTAACATCTCAAGCCATGATGCCTCACATGCTGCCATTGCAGCACCTCTATACTCAGCCTCTGTACTCGACAAAGCAACAGTGGGTTGCTTCTTACTTCTCCATGTAATAGCTGCACCTCTAAGTGAGAAAAGAAGGCCACTAGTAGATCTTCTATCTGGAGTACTACTAGCCCAATCTGCATCGGTGTATCCATGAACCTGCAAATCTACACCAGCTTCATAAAACAATGCATAATCCAAAGTAGCACTCACATAACGTAGAGTGCGCCTCAGAGCATCCAAATGTGGCTTCCTGGGAACCTGCATAAACTGACTTTCAAGTCCAATAGTGTAGCTTAAATCAGGCCTTCTAATTGTAAGATATATAAGACTTCCCACAATTTTCCTGTACATAGTAGCATTTTCCAATGCTTCACCTGATGTAGTATCCAATTTCAAATTCTGATCTAAAGGCATAGAAATTGGCTTACAATCAGCCATACCATACTTTTGCAGCATATTCAAGGCATATTGCCTTTGTGACATCCATATACCTGTTTCTGTATGTATAAACTCAATGCCCAAGAAATAGCACAACACACCAAGATCTTTCATGTCAAATTCCTGCATAAGAAGTTTCTTTACCTCTTTGATGCTTTCTTCATTATCACCACCTACAATCAGATCATCAACATAAATAGCCACAATAGTGATGCCATCATCAGCCTTCCTTGCATATAGTGAGTGATCTGCATCACACATAGAAAACCCAATGTTGGTTAAGTAATCAGCAATCCTTGCATGCCATGCACGTGGAGCCTGCTTCAGCCCATACAAAGCCTTTTGCAACCTGCAAACATATTCTGGATGCTTTGAATCTTCATATCCTTGTGGCTGGTCCATATATACTTCTTCCTGTAACTCACCATGTAGGAAAGCATTCTTCACATCCATCTGATGCAAAGTCCATCCTTTTGCTGTAGCTAATGCAACAAGTGTTCTGACAGTAGAGATTTTAGCTACAGTGCTGAATGTTTCCTCATAATCAATGCCATATGTCTGTGCATAACCTTTAGCTACCAATCGTGCTTTATATCTGCTTATGCTACCATCAGCATTATGCTTTACCTTGTAAACCCATTTGCAACCTATGGATTTCTTTCCTTGCGGCAATGGAACCAGCTTCCATGTATCATTTCCATAAAGTGCAGCCATCTCCTCATCCATAGCTTTTTCCCAATCTGCATTACCAATTGCATCTTCAAAACAAGAAGGTTCAACATCTTGTATTACCTTTGTCATGTAGGCACAATGGCGAGCCATGTAACTATCATATGTCAATCGTTGCACTAAATTACGCATCCTCCCAGATCTTCTTGGTCCTGGGTCACTTCTTCTTGTATCATCTGCATGTGCCCTTCTTACTCGTGGAGTCTTCACAGAGGGCAATCCAAGTTCCTCATCAAGACTCTTTTCTGAACCGCTTGAATCTCCATCAATGTCTTCAAAACCTGCACCTGTTTTACTACCAGTAGAAAGCTTTTCTTTACCTTTCTTGGATGTATTTGATGAATTTGCTGGACTAAAATTTCCACGCAATCTTCCACTCCATGGATTTGAGTTGGAACTATTGCTTGGTGATGCATCCGGTCCACTCAAAACTTGAGATTCTACACTAGATTTTTCAGCATTTTCTTTGTCATTTGGTTCAAGATTCAGTCCCTCTTTGGCATCTGCATAGAAGCTTGACATTTCATCAAATACCACATCTTTGCTCACCTTCACCTGTCGTGTGAGTGGGTTATAACATTTGTACCCCTTTTGCTCAAGGGAATATCCAATAAAGACACATTTTTCTGCTTTCGGATCAAGCTTAATGTTTGAATGTACTTCCCTGTCTGCTTTTCCACCATAACTTTAAAATTCTGGAAGTGAGTAAACACCTCGCTCTTCTCTTTCATGAAATATACCCATACTTTGCGTGTATGGTCATCAATGAAAGTAACATAAAACTTGCAACCGCCCATAGATGTGGTCTTTGCTGGACCCCAAACATCTATATGTACTACTTCTAGTACATTCTCACTACCATGCTTGTCATGTGGAAATGATGCTCTTGATTGTTTACCAAATTGACATGCTGCACATACCTTTTGCATTTCTGCAACTTTGAAATTTGGTAGTCCATGGACAATCTCCTTTGACTGCATCAATTTCAGCCTTTGCAAGTTTGCATGTCCAATCCGTTTGTGCCATATCTCTATATCTGCAATAACTCCTACACCTTTCGCAAACATGGCTGCATTCATTTCAGAAATCTTCACATTTAAGGTGAACATCCTACCCACTTTGTTTCCTTTGGCAACCAATCGTCCATCCTGCTTGTACTCTTCTACATATAATCCATCAGCATTGAACCTGACTTGTAATCCCTGGTCAACCATTTGTCCAACAGAAACTAGATTCTTCGTTATATTTGGAACATGCAACACATCAGTGAGATGTTTTACCTTTGCGTCCTCCATAGACAATGCTATGTTTCCTGTATGCTCAATAGGATGCGATGTTTCATCACCTGTTTCAACATATCCAGGAACTGGCATTTTTTGCAAACTACTAAACCATTCTGCATGACTGGTCATGTGATTTGAAGCACCTGAATCAACATACCAGACATTATCATTCGATTTTGAAACACCAGCAGACATCGTATTCATCATGTGATGTTGAACCATAAACAGCTTCTCAGAATCATCTGCACTTGTGGATGCATAGTTGTTTTGCTACCTTCTGTTATTTTGATTCTTTAACCTGCAATCCCGTTCAATGTGTCCAAGTTTACCACAATTCCAGCATCCTTTACTATCATTACCTGAATCATTTCTTTGGAAATTTTTGCGACGTCTTTGGCTCCCCCTGCCTCGAAACTGTCCTCTTCCTCCTGCATGATTCTGTTGTTGACCTTGGTCTTGGTTACTATTTCCTCTTCCACTTCCAAAACCTCTACCTTTGCCTCTTCCTCTGCCAGAGTAGAATACCTGCTCAGAACTGGACTTTCCTTGGGATTTTGAATCCTCACCAAGATTCTTTTCTTCAATGATCAGCATAGAGACCAAATCAGCAAAATTCGGAATATTTTCCCTGGTCTGTATAGAAGTTCTGAACTGCTTATATGCAGCTCCTAAACCACGAAGGCACACTTCCACCTTATCATCATCATCTACATTCACGCCAATAGATGCAAGTGACTCACATATGCTTTTGATTTTTAGAGTGTAGTCACTTACTGACATGCTCTTTTTCTCTTGTCTACAGCTCGTTCTTGAGTTGCAATTTCCGTGCCTTTGTATTAGTCTCGTACAAAGTGACCAAACTGTTCCAAGCCTCTTTTGGAGTCTTGGCATCCTGTATGTGTCCAATCATGCTATCTTGTATGCTAATAGATAGCCAATACATTACCTTTCGTGCTCCTTGATTCCATTCCTCATATGCTCTTAACTGTTCTACAGTCCGATTCCTTTCTGGTAACTGCAGAGCATTTTCATTCTCTCCCTCGATGTACTTCCAGTAGCCTTTTCCCATCAAGAAATTCGTCATTCTGAATCTCCAAGCATGGAAGTTGTTCTTGTCCAGCTTATCGCTCATAAGCTGACTCATTCCATCTGGGTTTGCCATTTCTGCAACAATTCACAACACCGCAACACACTACAAGCAGCACTTCTGCTTGAACACTATCCCACTATGACGTGATAGTTTGATCTCAGAAAAACACAGTTTTCGTGTATGAGTAGTACACGGAATCGCTTGAAATTCTGAATCTGGAATATATGAGTGTCGCCGAACACAACGCAAGTTATAGTTTCTGAAATTGACGTGGTTTTTCTGTGGGCCCCACCTTGCGGGCTCAAAACGGAGGTCGAGATGGCTCCGAAACTTCGATCTGACAAAAACAAGTGACCCTAAAGGGTTAACTCTCGAAAATATTTTGAGGTCTTCTACCTTCACGGCGATTTTCGTAGCAAACGGAGGCCGTTTGTGAAATCGCGTTTTCTCCACGCCTTGCCACGTAGTCTTCACCGTCGCCTTCTCCACGAGCTCTCTATAGCCACGCTGGCTCTGATACCATGTCACGAGGAAGGAGATAAGGAGAGAGCTCACACACACACTCTCACTCTCAAGGAGAAGCACGCACACAGATTGAGGCAAGGAAGAATGATCTTCTTCTTCTTCTTCTTCTATTACATAAAAGGCATGTACAAGAATGACAAAAAAAAAGAATACAACAAGTGCAATATATAAAGACCAGTACATAAGGAAAAACCTAATGTCCGCGAATGAGTGAGCTGGCAAGAAACAAATGTGCCATCACTCTCGGTAGATAAATCTAATAAAGCTCAATGAAGTATCCCTAACATATACCGGCGTGACCACTATACATGTCAGAGAAACGAAAAACTGGTACGTGTCATCCTGGATCATCACATGTTGAGCTTGATATCTCAACATGATGGAACACCTCTTTCAATTGAATAGTACTCTCAAGAGTTCTTACGAGAAATACAAAAAGAGAAATGGGCCAAGGAGAAGGGTAGTTCCCCTCCTATTCTTCAAATTATGATCTTCATTATCAATTTCCCCAAGACATTCCATCTGTTTATGGAGACCAAGCAAATCAACAAGAAGACAAAATATTAGATTTTGAATCTAACTCTTTACAAGAGATTCCACAATTCACAAGCCCATGGGAATTTGAATATCTTAAAATGAGAGCTTCCACAATATTGATAAGAAATGAAGACTCAGTGGTTCCAAGAAACATTGAAGTCATGAAGAACACTAAGGTGTAGTGCCATCTTTCCTTAGAAGAGCTGCTCAAAGTAAAACCTGAGTTGTGGAAACATGTGGCAGATCAAGTTCTAGAACTTGGTTCCAAAAGTAGGCTCTAGCAGAAAGTCCTAGATATACCTCTAGACAAAATAGGAGACATGACTGAAGTGAAGAAGGTAATACTTATCCAAGGTTACACAACTGAAACTATCTTAGATTCATGTGCTAGTGTTGCGATTGTGACCACCTCCTTGTGGAAGCAATCCTGCATTAAGACCAACTAGAATGAAGCTTCAAATCACTGATGGCCATATTGAACGACCTCAAGGATTTCTAAAAGAAATAACTCTAACCACGTGGTGTAGAGTTTGAACACACCTTTGCTATATGTGAAGTTGGCAAGAATAACATCTATGAGATGATCCTAGGAAGACCCTTCCTACGAAAACTGCAAATAGTAGAAGATTGAGGAAGCAACTCCTTGTACTTGTAACACGTAGGTGTCACAACCAAGGTGAATCTAAAGGATTATATGTTTAGAGATGTACCACCCCTACAGTGGAATCCTATTCACAAGGCACAAGAAGACTCAATCTCTGTGCATTTTGTAAGTTCTTTTGTTCCATCCTGGATGCATGAGGATACTCACTTGTGGATGTGCAAACTTGCAAAGGAAGAGGTAAGATGCCTAAAAATGAGAGAAGAAGGAGCATCTCAAGGAGCCAGGCTGGTTAGAGACCTAGCCTACACACTCATGATCTTTCCAGATGAGGAATTTGAGCCTCATGGCTGGGCATTAATATTGGCCACCATGGACATCGCTATCAATGAGGAACAGTGGATCCCTCATTGTGATGAGGAGGGTTATGATATCTCTTTATTCGTGTGTGAACCCTTACTAGAAGAGTGTGACTCTAATGAGGTCATAGAAGAAGAAGAGGATAGCAATGATCTAGATTCCATTGTGATGGATAGTTTCTTTGACTCAGAGGAGCACTATCTAGAAAATGTAGGCGTATTTACCCAAAAAAAGAAGAACTTCTCATAAGCATTAAAATTATAAATTCAAGGGAGGAAAGTTAACGTTTGTCAAAAGAAAATGAGAAGAGAAGCAGTGAAACAAAGAGAGGAGGAATCATTATTTGAAGTACCATATAATTTCTAGAAATATGACATTGAAAACTGGAAAAATTTGGTACGAATGCCTAAGAGAGAGGCAATCAAAGGAGAAGTGTATGATAATAAAGAAAAGATTAAAAAAAAAATGTAGTAACCATTGAAGACAATGAAGAGCGATGTATTTAATAGGAGAATACCTAAGTGAAGAAGAAGAAGTAGAGCTTGTAGCTTTATTAAGGGAATATAGGGATGTGTTTGCATGGACCTATAGAGACCTAAAGGACATAGATCCAAAAATATGCTCTCATACGATCCCCATGATGGCTAACACCAAGCCCACCAATGAGAAGCCCAACAAATATAATGACACTTATGCAGCCAAAACAAAAGAAGAAATTGATAGATTGATTGAAGCTCGATTTAAATATGAGATTGAGCATACTCAATGGGTGTCCTCCATCATAGTGGTGCCCAAGAAAAATGGAAAGTTCCAAGTGTGTATTAACCTTAAAAAAGTTAATGCCGCTACGATCAGAGATAACTATCCACTTCCAATCACGAAACATTTATTGGATCATGTTGCATGCAAGGAAGTTTATAACTTTCTTGATGGATTTTCGGTTATAACCAAGTAGCCATTTCCCTAGAAGATCAACACAAAATGACCTTTGCCATAGATTGGGGACTCTTTGCATTTCATGTGATTTCATTTGGGCTCACCAATGCACGTGCAACATTCCAACGGCTCATGTGTCATGTCTTCAAAGAGTTCTTGCGAAAGAGCTTAGAACTATCTGTGGATGATTTATGTGCTCATTCCCAAGAGAGAAGGCACCACATCATAGAGCTCAGACAAATCTTCAAAAAGTGTAGATAATATTGAGTTTGTTTAAACCCAAAAAAGTGTGTGTTCATGGTACCTCAAGGTGAAATCTTGGGTCATATTGTTTCTAAGAACGGAATATCAACAGATGAGGACAAAGTAAGAGCCATAGGAAAATTGCAAATGTGAAGGATCGTTAAAGAGGTACAAGCCTTCATGGGCCATTATGGATATTACTGCAAGTTTATCCACATGGATGCAATCATAGATAAACCCCTTTATGCTCTACTAATAAATTTTGAGTGGAATGATAAATGCAAAAATTCCTTTAATGAGCTGAAGAAACATTTGTGCACAACACCAATATTGACCACTCTTGATTGGAATAAACCATTCCATGTCCATGTAGATGCATTAAATTATGCAATAGGATGTGTGCTAGCACAACCCAGAGGTGAAGGAAATCTAGATTTGCCTATAACATATGCTAGTAAACAACTAAACACACCTAAACAATACTATACAACAATTGAGAGAGAAGGCTTATGCATGGATATGTCGTGAAGAAGTTTAGAAATTTTGTATTGGCTAGCAAGTTCAAGTTTTTCAGTGATCATCAAGCTTTATTATATTTGGTCAATAAAACTTGCAATATAGGACACTTAGTAAGATGGTTCCTCTTACTAATGGAGTACAACTTTGAAGTGGTTGTTAGGAAATGCAGGAAACACCTCAGGGTAGATCACATTTCTCACATCACTTTAGGAGAGTCATCATAACGAGTGTCTAATGAATTGTTCGATGCTTATCTATTCAATTTAGAAGTTCTTCCTAAATGGGCATATAAGTTGGTATCCCTCCCAACCTTTAGACCCACAAATAAGAATGTAGAAATGAACAAAGATGAAATTACAAAATCATAAAAATATCAAATATTGGCTGGAAGTATGTACAAACAAGATATAGAGGGTGTAATAGCTTGTTGAGTCGAGGAGGATGAACATAGTAGTTGGTTGCAACAAGACCATGATGGATTGCTAGGAAATCCCTATTCTAAACAACAAGCATTGTAGAATCTAAAACTTTTAGGAGTGCATTGGCCTAGTATGCCAAGTGGAGTTTGCTACCCTTTATCATTTGTCCTTAATTCCAGAATGGAGTGCTCCATTGGTAGAAATTTATGAGATTGGGAACCCTACCCAATGAGGCTAGTCTAGCAAGAAAACAAATCATGGAGAAGGAGGCTCACGATTATGCCTTAGTAGGAGACAACCTATACCGAAGAGCCAAAGATGGTTACTTAAGACTGTGCATTCATGACTCAGACTATTTGACAATCTTAGAAGCTGCACATAGCAGTGTTGTAGGTGGACGTTTCAGGCCTGACCAAGTAATTAAGAGCATTCTATTCTCAAGATTGTGGTGTCCCAATACTCATATGGATGCACATACCTATGTGAAGAGATGTGACACATGCCAATGTGCACAATATTTGATGAGAAAAGATGAGATGCCTTTGAGGCCAATGATGGGAGGACACACATTCTTGAAGCAAAGTATAGACTTTGTACATCCTATTGACCTCCCCACTAGAAACTCCCATGCATAAATACATTTTTGTAGCCACATACTACCTTACAAAGTGGGTACAAGTAAAACGATGGACAAAGAATGATGCTCAAAGGATGGCTAAGTTCTTATTTGAGAATTTTTTCATGAGATATAGGTTATCGATAGAGTTAGTAAGTGATAGAGGTATGTTAAACAAAGTCATTCAAAACCTTCTCCAAGAATTTTGGGTGATTGTTAGAAGTGCAACCGCCAGTAGTCATAGGCATCAACGAAGATGAAGCATGTGAAAGTGAAATTTAGGAAGTTGGGGGGACCAAACCCATTACTTTTTCAAAGAAATATGTTCATTAGAATTTGATCAAATCATTAACAATGATTTTAATCACTCATGTAACATATGTAATATAGAAAACCCCAAGTTTGCCATAAGCCACTCCATTTTGTGCAAGCCAAGGAGTCTTTAAGCTTGAGTAAATTAGGTACAACAATCATACCAAACTTTGTAATTTTTGGACTTCATTTGGACCTCCAAATGACCCTTAGAACCTATTTTTTAATTAGGCCAGACACTAGGTTCGAAACTGGTCAAAACTAGTCAAGAAATTATAAAAAGATCTAGAGAGCTCATTTTTGAGGTTAGCTTGTTTGAGAGTAGCTAATGTCATTGAGCTTTGTAAGAGCTATTTGGATTAATACAAGTGTGATTCTCACTTTCCATTGTGTCTCTCTTGTCTCTACCGTGTGTGTGTGTATGTGTGCATGCACTTGCCTGCTTCTCACCTTCACCTTCACGCACATCACTTGTTCATGGTCTTCACATTATCCTACCTCTTCTGTAGATTGACAATTAAGGAGGTTGAACTTCTTGAGGTGGTAACTACCCTTGTCTAGAACAACACCAAATTTGGCACCATTTCTAGGTATGAGCTTTAGGACAAATGTGTGATGGTAAGAGTATTGGGAGAATTGACATTGGAAGGTAATTATTTCAGTTTTGTTCTTGTTTTTATGTTGTTTTCATCTTCTTTCACCTCCCATACACTCCCCTTTCATCCTTGCATCATCTTCTTTCATCATGAGAAATCACAAAAATTCACCATATCCAACCTTCTCTTCTCATTCCTCTCATTTGTGTGTGTGTGTCAGAGAGAGAGAGAGAGAGCTTGTAAGTGAGAGCATGTTTATGTGTTTTTGAGTTTTTCTTGCAAGACATTGCTTTAGCACAAGATTACAACTCTGAACAGGTAATAATTGAGATTTTCTGCCATATCTTTCAAATGCCTTAGACCATCATGATGGTTTGAGAAATTCGTATTTTTGTGAAGGTGTCATATGCATGGAGTAGAGAATCCTTGCGCTTAAAGGAATGCATAGGTGTATCCAGAAAATTTTCATTTTGGTGAACCATCCCAATGGTTTATCACCATCACAACAAGGCATCACCATCATGATTGGCTCACACCATCACGATGAGACCACACTATCGCCACGAGCACATGCCATCGTTATGGGTAGTGACCATCACGATGGGCTCAAGCCATCGCGATGGATTGCCCTTACCATGGCGATGACCACCCCGACCATGCCATTGCAATTGGTCCATACTATCGTGGTGCTTTGAGATCATCGTGCTTTTGACCATCTTGATTATCTCAAGCCATCGTGACAACCTTAGACCATCACGATTGGTTTGAGCCATCATGACAACCACTTAACACCATCGCATCATATTGATTGCACGCCATCACGATGATACACCACGCCATCGTGATGAGACCAAACCCTTGTGATGGTTTCATTCCATTGCGACCACTCACCCAACCATTGACCATTGCAATTAGCTCGAGCGATTGTGATGACCATAGACCATCGTGCCATTGCAGACCATTGCAATGATCCTGTAATCCATCGTGATTGCACCACACCATCATGATGGGCTCATGCCATCGCAACGGTTCATGACCATTGCGATCCTACCAGACCATCACAAGAGTTCAACTGAAATGCAAAAATTAGGGTTTTTATTTTCTTGCAAATTTGAAGTCAATTTTGGCTAATTTTTTAAGCAATCGATGCATCTTTCGACTTCCTAGCAAATACTCAAAGAGACCATGTTTGTCTTTTTGACCCCCAAGAGCCTAAATTGTCATAATCTTTTCATATGAAATCTGTTTTTTGAGCTCTAGAGCTCGTTGGAAAGCTCGTGTTGCAATTTAGATAGGATAAATTGAAGTGGACCTTCATGTGGATTAGGAAACTAAGGGGGCACTTGAGGATTTTCCATTATTACAAAGGGAAAAAGGATATTTAAAAATGCCTGAATCAAAGTGCTTGTCCATTAAAGTTAAAGTTTGATCTAAACCTGAGATTTTTACAGGATCAATAAGAGCCATCCAAGGATATCAAGAGGAAGGTGAAGTGTAGAGGAAAGAAAGGCTTGGGAAGTGCATCTTCTTGGGCAAAAGAGCAATGAACAAAGTGTCAAACTTGAGGTTGGAAGAACTCTCAACCCCCTCAATTGATTGTTAGTATAGGCTAAGTGTGGTTAGTATCATTGATTAATTAGGGTTATCTTAGGAACAATACAAGTGAAAGAAACCTTAATTACTCAAGTTCAAGATAAAATTAAGACATTGCAATGATAAACCCTAAGGAAAAGGATTTAAATTCAATGGTGCAACAACCCAAATAGGAAACAAAAAATGATTCTTGACATACATAAGTGGACAAGAACAAAACTTAAGGAAAGTAAAAACAAAACAAGTGGCTAAAAAAAAGAAAGAATATGTTCACATCGAGTGTCAGAGGGGAACAAATTAATGAACCTTAGATCAAGAAATCACATAGGAAAGGCAGATCAACGTAGTGTTAGATCATCCAATGCTAGTGTTAGAACCATAGCACAATCTTGGGTTCAACAATTGAGTGGTTACCCTTACAAACTAAGCTCTGAAACAAGTGAATCGGAGATGTCTTATGGCATGGAGGGACTAGAAGGGGGCTAATGGTTAGCATACTTAGAAAGACCTAAAGGGCCATACAGAACTCAACTAGAGTACATTCAAACCAACCAATTAGGTCTCATATCTATAAGGAAGATTTGAGAAGATCAGCTGTTCAATTGAGAAACCCTGACCAAACCATTGGATTGGACTATCTAGTGGTTAAATTTGAGAGAGACACATAAATTGATAAGGAGGGAAAAATGTACATAATTATCAATCAACAGAATAGAACTAATGAATTTGGAGTAGTAATTCCCAAAGCAGAAGGAGGTGACTTAGAATAGGAATAGTTAGAGGGTGAATCTAGAACACCAAGAGAGAACGGATGCTCAACCTAGTCCCTCAAGATAACAAAAGTATTGAGCTATTTCTCAATAGGGATACAGATAAAGCATTCAAGAGATATAGGACTAAGGAGCCAAGAAAAATAGGAACAATCCCAATCTATGAATTCAAGGACCTTGGGATACTTGGGAAAGTGGTATATTTAGACAACACTTCAAAACGTGTGTTTGTGGTATCTGAACATGGGAGGCACGCCTATACATGGAGGGGTGAATTGATTTTTCCCTCACCATGAGCTGATGTTGCCTTTGGACACCAAGGGGCAGGGACGTCTATGGCTCATGGTTCACAAAGAGAAAAAGGCAAGGAGAGACCTGAAGTGAGCTTCACTAACATAGTAGGAAGAGACTAGTCAACAATAGGAACTAATAGGATGGAGAGATTGAGAGAACCAAGAACAAAAGGTAGAAGATACAACTTTCCTCTACTTAGACCTAAAAAGCACCCAAGAATATTGGGCCCCACACAACTAGTGAAATCCATGAAGAAGTATTTCGATGGGATAGGAGATCCATATGACCATGTTTTCGAGTTCAAGCAAGTGCTACAAGCCGAACAAGTGGACAACGTGTTTACTCAGTACAATGCATTTGGACTTACATGGAAAAACAGTGCTTTAACCTCATTCCAACCTTTATATCAAAGGAAATTTAGTGACATTCATCACTTATTAGAATCATTCATAACTGAGTTCTCTAAAAGTGAGATCAAGCACAACACCTCATTTTTTATTCAGAGTTTCAAAAAGACCCCCAAGAGATAGTCAGATTAGCAAGACGTAGGTTTAGATAGTAGATCGAGAGATTCCCTATGCCAAATTTACCCACTCAAGCTACAAAGTATCTTTGTTTTTGTACGGGCTATTGAGCTCTAAGCTACGATTATATGTATACCTGAAAGAACCTAGAAATCTAGAGCAATGTGTGAGGATATGTATTGAAATTAAGGACAACTTAGGAGACGAGCTTGAACTCTCCAAGGTCTAAAAGGACAGAGAGGTCTCTCTTGGTGATTGGCTACTGCGTCATAGAAACCTTTGGCAATGTATGGGTCCTCTTTGATTGTGGTGTCTCTTGAGCTTCTTCCTCTCTTAGGTGCTTAGTCCCCCTCATGGGTTTCTTTGAACTGGTTCCTCCTTCGTCAATAGATATGGCTGTTTTCTTTTTCTTTGGAACAGTCGCTGACTTGGCATATTTTGCTAGCTCGATTGAGGTCGGCATCAAGCGTAAGCAATTCTTCATGTCAAGTGCCTCATAAATGAGTAATGTCAATGCCGAGCTACCATTCAGAAACTTTTTCTGACCCCACTTTTTCTTTGCTTCGAATAGGCGATCTTGAATGTATGGAGTCATATTTAGTTTATTTCCCACCTGTCTCATAGCGTGTGAGAGTAGTTGCACAAAAATCTTGAGGTGTTGTGTATCTATGCATACTCGGAAAGCAAAAATGTTGGTGCACTAAGCGAATAGAGTCTTCAATATCAGTTCTGTTGATCTCCAAAAATGTTCTCTTTTTCGGATCATGACATTCATCTTTGACATTCGTGAGTTCCTCTTGATCCCATCCAAAAGCTCTGTTAATTACCTCATGAGTGAATTGAATTGTTTTCTAGTTACCAACTTTATTAAGTACTCTTGCCTTTGGGACTGATACCTTATTCGATACGGACTGTATTGTATTCATCACTTGTGTACATCTCTAGAAATCTGGCAGATAGATTGGCAGTCTTAAGAATGCATCAATTCCTGCTTGTGTCCAGACATCCGTCATGTGCGGTAATCTTTGTATGATAGTCTTGAAATCTTGTGACATGATAGGGAAGTAGTGATCCCTATCCATGATCTTGATGGTTGCCATAAAAAGAAGCTCCGACATTGGTTGATCATCAAGAAACCAATGACCTCTCGCCTTCATGATGGATTCCAAGGGAAGAAGTAGGACCTCCTCCTCTCGCGTCGCCTTGAAATTGGATGATGCCATCTGCACTCAATATATCCCAGAAATTAGTGGTAAGCTGGTATCAAGAATCATCTTTCACTTATCCTCATTGAATTTGACAACTCTCTGAGTGGATTGTGTCGTCCCTTCCCCGTGGGTGTGAGAAAGGTAATACCTGGGATTTTTTTCATTCTTATTTATATTTTTTATGTTTTTTCCTGAAAGAAAAATAGAAAAGTTAGTTCATAGCCGAAGCGGTTATTAATTTTTGAGTGATTTTCGTGGATTATGTACAAGTGCTCTCCAATTTCCTGAGAGGGAAAAGTGCTTCACTATGCTGAACTAGAAGAAAAATGTGCCGAATGCTTGGCCTTGTAATGTGGCCCTATCATGCATACTTTGGGTTCTGGTAACTCCAAATGTGTGCAACTCGAATTACTTGGTTGGTGTGTACAGATTGTCCTGCCTGTCGGCATCCAAATCTGCTTTACTTCATTGGGACAGACTGTATTCCTGACATTCTTGGTGAATGTAGTGCTTCTCATGTAGTGCATTTGCTTGTTCTGCCGTTCGAATATTTGAATGAATTGTGTTGCATGGCGGGGTTCTTGCATGGTGGTTTATCTTCGGTCATTTTGCCTTTAGATCATTCTGATTCTCCTTGTGCCTCGGCTTGTCCTTTTTGATATTTGTCACTTGAACACATGACTTTGGACTCCATATCTGCGTTCGGGCTGGCTGGGCAGCTATCACCTTCTTCGGAATCCATACTTTCTCAATTCTTTGTGGACCTAGGTGTTGAAAGTGATTTTCATGCTTGTCATGTGGTTCCTTTTGATGTCGATAGTGGTTCGGTTGCTGAAGATATGCCGTCACTTGATCTTTTTTGATCCAAGCCTTCCTAGTGTAAGGAATTGGGTATATTCCAATGATTGTAGGTTTGTAGTAGTCCGGCTGACTTGTCTCTTTTGTGCAGGACTCCTCACTGAGGCTGTTATCGGATAGAACACTATTCACGTGATTTACTGGATTAGAAGATTGTGTGCAATCGAGATTTGGCGTAACCTCACATGAAATATTCGATGAAAGGGATTCCATAGTGCAAGTTAACATACATTCATCGTCAAGTTCATTGGAATGAGCTCTCGAGTCTATACATTTGGGTTCGATCGGTCGTTCGTCTAACATGTTGAATACCTCACGATGGCCTATCTTGGCCGAGACGTATCCTAGGGCCAACTGAATAGTCACTTCATATTCGTATATCCAATCTTGACCTAACACAAGCTCTTCTAATAAGTCGTGGTCGTGACATACTACGAGTTTTTGTTCCATTGTGTTGTTTCCAAGATGTACAGGTAAGGTAATCTCTCCTATACATTTGGTAATCTTTCCTCCTATTCCAATCAGTTGTGCCTTAGAAGGGCGTAATTCTTCCTTGAGCTTCTGGGTCAACGAATACTTGATACAACTTATGGCTGCTCCTGTGTCGATGAGAACATCCACCAAGTGGTACTCCTTTGATCCAGCACCCAAATTCAAATAAGGTTGCGTCGTTTGTTGTCCTAGGTTTTTAGTGGCTCTAAAGTTAGCCATAGGGATGAGTTCTTCTCCTTGTCGATATCTCTCATCTCTCTCTCTCTCTCATCCACTCTTTTCGTTTCATGATTCGTTCTAGTGCTTCTTGTCTAGCTTCTTCTCGTATTCTTTCTTCCTCTATATGCCTATTCTTACCCATTATTAGTTGTGACATTATTTCTTCAGTCAATGGCTCTAAATATTTTTTTACTCGGCATCCACTGATATAGTTTGGTAATACTTCTCCATCTAGAGTTGCTAAACTGATGGCTCCGCTGGTAGATATACGATTGATGATTAATGGGCCATATCCTCTTTTCTGCAGTTTCTTTGAGTGTTGTTTTAAACTATAAACCAAAACTAAATCTCCTTCCTTCAAATTTTTATCTTTAATATGAGCATCAAAATATGCCTTCTGTCGCCTCTTCGCAGCATAAATCCCTGCTACTGCTTGTAACCTAGTTTCATGTAACTTTTCTATTTGATCCAATTGAGTTGATAGTTCATGTTCAGTCCACTAGTAAGTTGTTGCTACTCTGAGAGTGGGTATTAAGAAATCAATTGGCAAAATAGCATTCTATCCGTACACTAAGTTAAAAGGAGTAGTTCCTATGGCTGTTTTGTAGGCTACTCGAAATGCCCATAAAGCATGATGTAATTGTTTATACCAATCCAACCTACCATTATTGACAATTTTAGTAAGGACTGTACACAAGATTTTATTTGAACTTTCAGCCTGTCCATTAGCTTGCGGGTGATATGGGGCTGATTTCTTATGAATTACCAAGAATTCATTCAGTAAGGCTTCTATTACTTCATTCACAAAATGCGTGCCTCTATCACTCACAATTTCTATCGGCAGTCCAAATCTAGTGAAAACGTTTTCGAAGAGAAACTTGGTTGTAGTTCTTGCATCATTTTTCTTGGTTGCTTTGGCTTCAACCCATTTGGTCAAATAGTCTCTGGCTACGATTATGTACTCAGCATGGGATCCTTTGGCTGGTGGGCTAATAGGTCCTATGAAGTCTATTCCCCATTTAGTGAAGGCTCTCACACTCATCATGGGTTTCAGTGGCATTTCATCTCTTCTAAGTGGATATTTCGTTCGTTGACAAGTCTCACATCGTTGCACATATGTGGCTGCATCTTGATGTAGAGTTGGCCACCACATTCCTGCAAAGAGAATCATTTTTGCAGTTTTATCTACAGAGAAATGTCCTCCTGTAGCTCCTGTATGTGCCATTTCTAAAACGGCAAGATACTCGTCTTCATGAATGCACAATCGTAAATGATTATCTCTTCCTCGCTTAAAGAGTTGTTTTCCTATGAGGGCATAGTCCTTGCTTTGTTCTACAAGTTCACGTTTCCTTGCTAGAGTAGCTCCTTCTGGGTACTCTTGGGTCTTCAGGAATTTTACGAGAGGCATGCTCCATCTTGGTGCTATGGTGGAGTAGCATAAATTAGAGTTCTTTTCTGGATTCCGTTCTGGACAAGTTGGGAAGGCTGATACATAGTTATGTGTATCCCTTTGCATGGTTGGCCAATATATGCCTAATCTCTTCAATGTTTGCCATGTTCCGTTTTCATTTAAATGAGTTTTCCATTAATTTACATGTGCTTTTTGAAGCCACATTTCTTGTTCCTCCTCTTCCACGCATCTCATGAGTAATCCACTTGAGTCTTGGTGATATAGGCTTCCAGTAATGATATGAAGGTTTTTCGTCTTCCATAAATCTTGATTTCGGTTTGGATAGACCCCATGTTTAGGTCCATATGTGAGTATTGGGATCAACTTTTCTACCCATTGGGGACATACTTCGAGATTAAAAAGGTATGTGTCAGGCAGATCATCTGGTACTCCTATGGGTGGCTCTCCATGTGTCATTCTTGATAGGTGATCTGCTCTAATGTGGGTATTCCCTTTCTTGACAACTACTTCAGAATCAAATTCCATCAGCAATAGAAACCATCGTACTAGTTGTCCTGTATTACAAGGCTTATTGACTAAGTACAATAGGGCTTGATGATCAATGAAGAATTTGAATTTGTTTGCCAATAAGTAGTGTCGAAAATTCTTTACTGCATACACCATTCCTAGGCCTTCTCTTTCAGTCGTGGTATAATTGCGCTCCGCTTGATTCAATTGTCTACTGGGATAGGCTATAGGGTGGTCTAACTTTCCTGTATTTGCGGGTTGAGCTAGGATGCAACCAATGGCAAACTTGGAAGCATCTACGTGAATGTGAAATGGTTTGTTCCAATTAGGTACTCGAAGGATTGGGGCTGAACTTAATCGACTCTTTAATTCGTTAAAGGCCTTTTCACATTCTTCTTCCCAATTAAAGTAAGACAATAATGCATAAAGAGGTCTAGCAATTATGGCATACATGTGTATAAATCTTTGATAGTATCCACAATGTCCCATAAATGCTTGTACTTCTTTAGCAATCTTTGGTCTCCATAAATCCAGAATTACTTTGATTTTTTCTTCATCAGTTGAGATTCCATTCTTAGAGACAATATTTCCTAATATCTTTCCTTGTCGAACCATGAAGACACACTTTTCTGGATTGAGGCATACTCTATATTGTCGACATTTGGCAAAGATCTTTCCTAGTTCAGGGATATGTTCTGATCATATAGCTGAATAAGTGCATAAATCATCCACGTATACCTCCATACTCTTTCTCAGGAACTCCTTGAATACATGGCACATCAATCTTTGGAAAGTGGTTGGGGCATTGGTTAGGCCGAAAGGCATAACCCTAAAGGCGTATACTCCCCATTCAGTTCCAAAGGCTGTTTTATGTTGGTCCTCAGGGGCAATGGCTACCTGATTATATCCTGAAAAGCCGTCCAAAAACTATAAACTTCCTTTCCTGCCACTCTTTCCAAAAGATGATCCGTGAGGGATAATGGGTAATTATCCCTTATGGTGGCAGCATTTACTTTTTTCAGGTTAATGCATACTCTTAACTTACCATTCTTTTTTGGCACGACTACCAAAGGTGATACCCATTCCGTATGTTCAATCTCATAAATGAACCCAACATCCAACAACCTATCTATCTCTTCTTTGATCTTTGCTGAGTAAACATTGTTATATGTGTAAGGTCTTTGTTTGGAAGGTTTAGCTTCAGATGTCAGAGGGGTTCTATGGGCACATATAGAAGGATCTACTCCTTTCAAATCCTTATATATCCAAGTGAAGATGTCTCTATATTCTCTTATGAGTCATATTAACTCTTGTTCTTCCTCCATTGAGACATCTTGACCTATAAAAGTACATCTTTCTTCTCCTTCCTCCAAGGTTACTACTATTTTCTTGGTTTGCTCTTTATTGTCATATGCTATTCCTGACTGTGCTTCTCGTTTCGGCATTTGAATAGAAATTTTTCTCTCTTCTACTTCATATTTTTTGAAGTGTGCAGGCACTTCAAATTGGTCTTCAGGCTTGTTGTCTTCATCATTTTTTGCTCTATCTAATCCAAGCTCTTTTTTCTGTGTTGGTTCTTGATTTATTTCATTAGCTATGACACTTACTTCTTGATTTCCACTTTCTATTTCCATTTGCTCTTGCTCCATTTCAATGCTCTCGTAATCCTTTTTCCATTCCTTTTCAATTACTTCTCCTTCTTTAGCCTCTTGAAGAACTACCATGTATAGACTAACGTCATATCCTTCCTCATCAATGCATTCATTCATGGTTATCACTTCTTCATTTACACATACATCGAGAGTGGCAAAAATCTCCATCCAACCATGACGTTCGAATTCTTCATCTAGGAATATTTGAGGCATATAGGCTGGATCTTGTACAGATCTAGCAATTCCTTGCCTTTGCTACCATCCTTTCCTTCTATCCTCCTCCTTTTTCACAGTTTGGCATATCCATAGATGAGTGTCTTCGTTCATCCATGATTGATCACTTGAACCTATACTGTGATTCCATTGCAAGGGGGAACATCTTGATATGTGTAAGTGTGGAGATTTATTCTTGTGGTTGTTCCTTCATGTTGTAAGTATACCACGTCTTTTCCCCAATCTTGCACTACCTTTAGCTGTCTCATGAAGGGTCTTCCAAGTATCATTTCATAAGTGCTAGCCCTTTCAAATTGACATATCGCTAAGGTGTGCTCGAATTCAACTCCGCAAGTGGTAAAAATTACCCGTTCCAATAATCCCAAGGGTCGTTCAATGTGTCCGTCTGCCATTTGTATCTTCATGCGTGTTGGTCTTAGAGCTGGTTTTCCCCATTTCTCCCAGATTTCTTTAGTAGTGATTCCTATTCCAGCTCCAGAATCTAAGATAGCTTTAGTGGTGTAACCCCTATAGGTAATTGGAAGGCATGTGTTTCCTTCATCTCCCTCACTGAAATCTCCAACCTTGTCGACTAGGATTTTGACTGTGGTCACCTCATCAGGCATTCTCTTCTCTTCAGCCTTTGTCCCCAATTGACTAGTTAATTTCTCCTTCAAATGTGGTTTGACCTTCAAAAGTTCTTCCGATGTCAGAGTGCAAGGGATTTTTACCTTTCTAAGGTGTTGTATGATGTCCGATGTGTGGATTGATGGGTTTTGCTCTTTTTTTCTTATTGAGGGAATGCAGTATAATTCCAAATTATGTTCGTATTCTCCTGTGTAATTTGGCAAGATCTTTTCACTGTCATTCTCCTTTTCACTTTGGTCAAAGGATAATAATCCTTCTGAATTCAGCTCGGGTATTGAATGTTCTACTTCACCTCCTGCTTCTAACTCTTCAAAGGGTGGTTCTATTCCTTCCACTTTCTTCCATCTGTCTTCTTGGACTCTTGCCCACAAGTCTTTAGGCCATTCCCCATCTACTTCGGGGACAATGGATCCTTCTCTTTTATCCTCACAGTGATTTTCATTATGTCTCTCACCTTCTTTGGTTTTCTCGAGGTCATTAGGGATGACACGCTCTTGGAATTCTTTTTCGGGAATTTCGTGAATTGGGTAGTCCATAGACAGGTTTTTCTAAGGTCTGTTGAGCTACTTCAATTAGTTTCTTGCATATCTCCAACCTTTCTTTCTCTAAGTCACCTCTAGGATATTCGTTTTCATGTTGTTCAATTGTCGGTCCTGCCCTAATTCGTGACTGGTATGCCTGAATCCACATGACTAACTCTTCTGGCATGGGATCTACTAAAACTGACCCTACCTCTTCTTTTTTAGACTTTCCTTTCTGAATTTCTCCTTCCACTTCTTGTTTCTCTTTTTTATCTTGTTCATTCTTCTCATTTTCCTTCTTTTGTTGTAGTTTCTTTTCCTTTATCCTGTCTGTACGGTTCTTCCATCTTTGTGTTCGTTTACTTGTAACACTTTTCCCAGGCTCCTCAGAGTCTTCAACTATTTGAGGTGTAGGTATGTTCAGTTATCTGTTGCCTTGATCACTCTCTCCAGTTTTTTCTGGGGTCTCTCTAGCTTTAGCTCTTGTTATCACTTTCAATGGCACGGTGTACTCTTTATCGCTTCCCGATGATTCTATCACCTCTATCACGTTTATCTGCACATTCGAGTTAACTTTGTTAGGGTTCTTGGGACAATCCCTAAAAAGGTGTTCTTTACCACAATCACTACAGTATCCCTCCCAAACTCGTTGTGATGGTGGTGGGTTTGGTAGTGTACATTCTCTGATATAATGATAATCTCCGCATCTATAACATGGTCCTCTGGGTACACGCAGTCGGTTCATAGGTCGGGGGGGTATGGGTGCTCTGGGGGCAGTATACATCAATGACACATAATCCTGCTCATATCCATAGGAACTATCTGGTACTTCCATGTCATATGCATATGGTTCATACATTTGTCCATATTCTATTATAGAGCTCTCATAAGCACAATAATTTCCTTGACTATGGTCATAAGATGAGTCATATGGTTCATTACTAGTCAAAGGTGTGGCTGGAACTATTGCTCTTTCTAGATTTTCTTCAGGTTGAGCTATTTTTACTGGGACAACATTTTGGGGATGGGGCGGCTGTTGTCCTAACACACGTTGTGGTTGAGTGTAACTTTGATAGGCATAAGGTCGTGGTGCTGGTGCCTGCTGCTGATATGTGGGATATCTGAAGGCTTCTCCTCCTAGATCTCTCTAAGGGTGTCCATAAGGTCTCATGAGAGGTTGTACTAGTCTTGATTGCCGATTATAAGGACAGTTTTGTGTGCTGTGATTTGTGTACTTTTGTTCTATGCTGCAATATTGCAGAGGGCCCTGGACAAGTGGTCTATTGTAAGCATAAGCAGGTGGTGGGACTACTCTTCTAATGTAGAAATGAGAGGGGTGATCACCTCCACAATGCATACATCTTCTAAGCGAGGGTACTCTCATTGGGTTGTTGGGGTAGTTCCTCTGTCCTTGAACATTCAGTTTCTTTGCTACTAAGTCAGTTATTTCCTCTACATTGTTCTTAGGGTTTGATGTGCTGCTGACGGAATCTTCACTTTTTACGCTACCTTGAGGCATTTTCAGATCTTCTGCCAGGTTGTCCTCTAGATCAATACATTCTTTCATACACTCTTGCAAAGTTTGAACTCTTTTCACATATACCAGAGATCTTAATCATCCATTCACTAACCCTTCCAAAAACAATGACACCATCTTGTTTTGAGTGGGTCTCTCTTCCACTGGACATCTATCCACATACTGCTTGAATCTTCTTGCCAACAATCTCACTGATTCTGTAGGAGCTTGCTTAAAACTATGGATCAATGAGGAAGAGTTATTTTTAATCCCAGATTTGGTGAATTCTTCAATTAATTCTTGGTAAACTTGTTCCATGTTTTGAAAATTATTAGGGTCTAATGGCTGGAACCAAGCTAAAGCCGTGTCTATCAAAGTTAGACCAAAGGATTCATATTGGATCAAGAAGTCTTCCACTTGTTCGGCTCTGATTACTTGCTTAAATTCAGCTATATGATTGTAAGGTTCACTTGAGCCATCATAATGGTTTCTCATGCATTTGGCAACTTGAATGGGCCTTAATATTCTTCCTACTTCAGGTGGTCTCGGCATCACTGGGAAAACTGGTCTTCCTATGGGTATACCTGGTCCTCTTACCACAAGTGGTCTATTTAGGATAGGGACTCTATTCCTTGTGTGAACAGGTGGCTGAGGCCGATAGTTTGGATTATTTGCAGGCATAGCAAATTGCACATTGGGTCTAACCGGGATTTGTGTTTGTTGTGTGTGTCCAGACTGCTGATATGAATTATCCTGAAACATTCCTTGAGGGTTCTGTGAAGTAGTGGCTTGATCCCTAGGAGGAAACACTGGAATGTTCTGATATTTCAACCCTGTTCTTTCTAACTCCGTTAGAGGCCAGTACCTCCTTTGGTTTTTGCCCAAATATGTGATAATCGTGGAGAGTTCAGAATCTTGTAATTCATAAATGGTAACTGGGTTAGGGGCTACATCCCATAATGAAGAGTGGGCTCTGAGGAGATGCTCCATTCCATTGATCATATACACATCCATTAAGGAGTCATCTTTGGGAACCAGGTCTCCTCTCCAAACCCTAACAACAGTAGATCTCCCTCTAGGAGTGGTCACTTGCTCTTCATGTCCCTCTGCATTTGGGTTATGAGCATTATCTTCTTCCCCTTGTTCGTTGATACTTTCAGGGTGTTCCGTAACAACATACTGGATGTCTCTCTTGTCCATATAAAATCCTCTTGCATACTTAACTGCTGGCCTAGGCACTATGTAAGCGCCTGAAGCTTTCTTTAGTCTGGCCACGGATCGGTTTAGACCATCTAGGTAGATAGGTATCTCATTTTGGTTGGTGTTCACATATTCCAAAGATGTCCGATATTCTCCCTCAATAATTGACATCATGCCAATAATTGGTACAGTGTTCTGCATATCCTCTGAAGCCATGGGAATTTCTTCCTCTGACTCACTAGAGGTTTCAGAATAATGTGAGCGGCTACTGGGTTTGGCTACACTTCCCACTGAAGATATTACACTTCTTCGGCTTCTTAGGGTTCTCCCAGACCTTAGGTTCAGTCACTTAAAAGCTCTGATTAACCTTAATCAACCTCCAGCCCCTAAAATTCTTTACTGAGGTCCAAAATTTCTAGAGAAAATTTGGTTAGAATAGGACTGATAGTGAATCCACAACTCACAATAGTTAACCCCAAAAAATTCCATGATACTCGATATTTGACAAGTATCGCCTCAGAAATCCATGATAGTCGATACTTGACCCCCTACGATACACAATATTTGATGCTGATGATACATGATACTTCAAAAAACTCGATACACGATACTCAACATCCAGACAGGTCACGATACACAAAACTCAGGAAATGCGATACACGATATTTGCCCAATATCGCGTGCCAATCACGATACTCGATACTTCACAGGTATCACGATCAGAAATCTACGATACGCGATACACGATACTCCACCAAAAAATTTCCACGATACTCGACACACGACAAGTATCCCGAGAAAATTCCCGACGATACTCGATATTTGTCAGATATCGAGAAAGTTGCCTCCGTGATACACGATATCCAGCAAGTATCGCGATCAAAGACTCATGATACATGATACCCAAGGAGTATCGCGATCTGAATTTCACGATACACGATATGCGATATCCGACGAGTATCGTGAGAACTTCTCAATGATACACGATATGTGACAAGTATCGCCAGACCCAATTCAATGATACCTGATACTTGGCAGGTATCGTGAAAAGAGTTCCACGATACACGATACTCAGCAAGGCCAGGTATTGGGATACTCGACCATAGGAGATCACGATACTCAGGTATCGCGATACTCGACCGTGGGAGTACTTGACACTTTTTCACTTTTTGACAATTGTTTTTGAATTTTAAGTGCATACAAGGGTTTCTAAAGCTCATCCACCCTCTCCCCTCACTCTGAATCTCAAAAATGAACTTTCTTCAGCTTGGGATAGCTTCCACGATATTCGCAGCAGGTCATTTTACTGAAACACTAAATTTATTTGGCAATGATGAGAGAATGATGAATGTGCTTACCTTGGGAACTCTCTTTCAACTCTCCAACCACTCTGACTCGCTCTGCGTAGCTCAAAAGCCCTAATCTCAGCTCACGATACCCGACAGATGGCTCTCACGATACTTGCTTTGCAAACAAGTAACTTGAAAAAAGACAATTTTTGGTTTTATACCTTTTTTTTTCTTGAAAAGATCTCCAAACTACAAAGACCAACAAGAAAAAATGCTACTCTAACTTTCGAACTACTCCCTTCTTCCTCCTACTCTACTCACTCCACACACTTCCCTAGACTAACAACTCACTACACACACTCCAAGAGTGAGAAGTAATAAGTGCGGATGAATGTGACTTGCCAAAGAAGAGAAATTCACAACTCCTCTACTCGCTTCAATGCTAAAAGCTACTTACCATCACACGGATGCCTCGGTTTGATTCGACACTCCCTGGCAATGGCGCCAAAAATGTGTCTACCTAAGTTCAAACCTAGGGACTTGTGGAGAAAGAGACTATACCTCAATCCCCCTCAAGTGCATATACTGGGGATTCATGCTAAGAGTGCAAACAAGGTTAAGACTAAGCCAAACAAGCTTCAACTGTCAGTAAGGGTGTCGCGATACTTGGAGGAGAAGCCAATAGTAAATTAAGCTTTTCTCTCAGCTCCAAACTCCGAATATAGCAAATAGCATATGCATTTCGAAGGTATGGAGAAAACGCATCCAATGGTGGTATTTTCACTCAATTCTAACACTTCTGCTTCAAGTTATGAGCAAAATACTGAGTCACGGGAATGACCTTCCTACACTTCAACACTTCCTACACTTCACACACACCTTATCAACAACAAACAAACACTTTCATGGATAGACAACACTTCCTAACACTATTTTCAAGCGACACACATGCATACAAGCTCACAAAGTAGATGATACAGAGAGAAGAAGACAAATCGAATTTCTGTGCTCTTGATTCTCACAATGGCCAAAAAGTCCTTACAAAGAGTCACAAATTGAGTTATATACATGTGCCCTAAAAATGGTCCTTTCACACAAGAGACTGGCACTTTATTCACTAAAAGGCTAATTTCCTATTAATTTACATGGGTAAGCTACTAATCTTCTGTGGGGATGCATCTAGAGGACTCCTCTAGTGCATTTACATCGGAAAATATATTACAAAATGATTATGATACAAAAATAAGGTGTCCAAATCGAAAAAATTTTGGGGCCCGTCTTTTTCTCTGTCTTGTGCTCTTCTTCGCTCTGCAACAACAACTTCAGTCAAACGATGTTATACTTGCGAAGGAGATTATATGGTAAATGCATGTCTAAACTTGACCCAACCTCCGGGCAAACCTAGCAATCAGTACTACATATAGAAAGGTGATACACTAACCATACTACACAAGATTATCCATACAACAAGCAAGTGGTTAGAAAGAACCACCCATAGGCATATCAACAACCTGGTAAATATCCAGGCCAATACAACACTTAGCCACATTATAATAGGCCCCAACAAAACTACCACGTAACATGCCAGACACAAGCGAGATCCCAATAAGTCCTACGACACCAACCACCACCCCTTGCCAATGTAATCTTTGTCAAGTATGTTGCTGCAAAAGAAATTTCAGTAGAGCATCCCACTGATCACAAAAAATGATCCCAATTCCGACAGCTTTGATTCTACTTATGTAGATAGTCCACCCGTTTACTACACTGAGTCACTCAAACATTTGGAAACATATCAGTATGAGAACCCAGCGATGGAACCTAGTCGGGAGCCAGACTATGCTAATGTCATGTATGCCAATCCTAACCCATGCCCCCAATTGAGGTAGAAAAAGCCATAGGGCCCTAAACAACCATGTTTCATTTACCAAGGACATCATTACATATGGGAATGTCCGCATCCTTCCCTAGTCGGACAACCCCAATATTGTAACTTCCAAGGTTTTTGTATTGATTGTGGTAAAGATGATGATCCTAAAAACCCTATAAGTGCTACAAAATCAACATCCAAACCTTGATAAAATAGCAGAGAGTAGCAAAGTTCGAGAGTTAATTGGAAGAAAAACTAGATCTTGGAAGGATTCACAAGACAGAGACTCAAAAGAAAATGGAGTAAGAAAATAAGTGAGATATAAGTAATCCTAAAAGAGACTAGAGCCAAAATTTTAGAATTGGCATCACAAGAGTCAAATCAAGAGAACGCAACCCCAAAACTTGGGTCAGTTCTAGTTGAACCCATACCGAAGAATCTAGGCATGATGTTCAAAGCATACCACACAAGACTAAGAGAAGGACCCCAAGCAGGAGAACTAAGTAATAATTATCCCAAAGAGGACCTAGAAATGGAGAGAACCAAGCTCTACATGAAAATGGTAGAATTATCTCAAACCATGTTTGAAGCATCTTAATATGTTAGTTGGAGTAATCTAGTGAAACGAGAGCTACACTTTCAAGGGCCATTAGAGAGATTAGAGCACTTGATTTCTAGCAATGAGAAGAATGATCCTAAGAGAACCTATCCTATCCTAAAGGCAGAGGAAGACCCTTCACCATCCTCGTCACAAGAACCTATGAAAAAAGGAGATGTTTTGAGGTGGGTTGATATCTCAGCCATCCTCCTGAATTATCGAAGCTGCTATGCATTTGCATGCAACATTTCACCTTCATGGCTCAAGATCATTTTACATTGCCACAAAAGAGCATTTGGCTTGGGCTATATCTTGCCAATATTGGGCCCCAAACCATTGACCTGGCCAACTGGATCCAAGAACAACTATATTTGACAAACCAAAGATGGAATAGAAAGCGAGTCATTCACGGTTGTTGTGCAATTACAAGGATTGTATATATGTGTTTAGCTTATGACATACCTCTTGAATGAGCCCTATCTAGTGAGGAATTGAAAAGGTTTAAAAGAGCTACCAAGTCTCCTAAAACATCAAAGTCAAGAATTGGCAAACAAATGAGAGGAAAAATACCCTTTCTATAAGTGCTTGCTTTGCCATCCCCTCAACCATCACCCCAACAATCACCTACATAACCTCCATTGGTAGTACCACGTATAAGAATCCTTCTTTCATGACCGATTTCATCAAAAGGAACCGCTAGTGCAGCTATAGCCGTGCACACCACCACTACTGCCACAATTACCGAAGTAAGAGAAGTCACAACCACTATTGTTTCTGAGGCATTTACTTTCCCTGTACCCAACCTAGAGGTAGAACCACTTAATACGACATTTCGACTTTGAGATGCAAGATGTTTTTTCATGTGAGTTTCAATTTTTGAAGATCAATTTTTCTCACAAGAGTATGAACAGCCGAGCTATCCTAGCTCCCCACTAGAACATGAAGGCACTCAAACCGTATGCAGTTCAGATAAGGAAGATAGAACAATTATTGAGGAAGACAATAATGAAGATGTGATTCAGCAAAGTCACAAATCACAAGCAAAAGATCAACAAGAAGTCAAGAAGTATCAAACCAAAACTCAAGGTGATACAAGCACCAGAGAGGAGGACACATGAGATGCCGCCACTTATACTCTTTCCATTCAAAAGTTGTATCGAAATATGCAAACCGTATGGGCAAGTCATAATCTTATAATAAGAATTATCAAATAGCAGATTTGAAGCTTCTTTTGTAAATGCATTCAATGATTCATTAGCTCTCTTTCCCCAAAAATACCTTCACCACAATATAGAGCCCTATTACTTTTTCACTAGTGACACCCCCCAGTCCCACTACAATATTGCCATCCTCTACCATGCATCAATCCGTCTTTGAACACCATCATGTAACATATTCATCCACATTTGTAAACCCTATATTTACACCTACACACTCATTCACTGTCACTCTACTGTTCACTATTAGTTCATTAGATCACACATCTAGCGATATGGATATCTCACTACCCACCGCACCTCCACTCATATCTACCACCATGCTACACCCACTCATGTCCACACACTTTTCCACTATCAACATAGCATCCACACTCCTGCTCTTGACTCCCATTCCCCTTGCATTACTCACTACACATCCCACATTTCTAAGAACACCATCATTATTTTCATCGTCCACTCTAGATAGTGCATTCTAGCAAATTTTCTCATGCATGAATCAAGTTTGTGAAGAGTTTGTGTTATACTTTATGGAATATTGGAATGAAGGTTTAATGCCTTGAGGATTTTAATGTGTTTTGTGTTTTGATTTAGCAGGTGATGACTGGATTATCCATATTTTACACCACCATAGGGTCCCCCCAAATTTGGGTATATGATGGTTACCATCTGACACTGGCTTCCCCGGCCTCACTGCATGACCGATGTAGCAACCCGAATGACCATCAAAAATTTCGATCTAATACCGACCACGTTTAAAATCTTCAGATGCAATGAGTACAATGTCGTTGCTCAAGGTGTGTTACGCTTCACTACATGACCGATGTAGCAACCCGAGTGACCTTGTTCATGCAACCGATAGTAGCCACAGACATTAGCAAAGAGGAAGCATGTGAAAGGGAAATGCAAGAAGTTCGGGGGACCAAATCCATTATTTTTCAAAGAAAGATGTTCATTATAATTTGATAAAATCACTAACAGTTATTTTAATCACTCATGTAACATATGTAAGATAGAAAACCCTAATTTTTCCATGAGCCGCTCCATTTTGTGCAAGCTGAGAAGTCCTGGAGGAGCTTAGGTCCCTTAGAACCTATTTTTTAAGTAGGCTAGACACTAGGTTTGAAACCGTTCAAAACTAGTCAAGAAACTATAAAAAGAACTAAAAAGATCATTCTCGAGGTTAGCTTGTTTGAGAGTAGCTAGTGTGATTGAGCTTTGTAAGAGATATTTGGAGTAATACAAGTATGATTCTCACTTTCCATTGTGTCACTCTTGTCTCTACCATGTGTGTGTATGTGTGCATACACTTGTGTGCTTCTCACCTTCACCTTCGTGCACATCACTTTTTCATGATCTTCACATCATCCTACCTCTTATGTGGATTGACAATTAAGAAGGTGGAACTTCTTGAGGTGGTACTTCTACCCATAGATAATGTGGCAACCTCTTCTCTTGAAGCATTGTTCTGGATGTGTCAACCAATATCTTGTTTCTCCTCTTTGCAATTCCATTTCCTCATAGTTGAAATAGCCTTTGCCCATAGATAATGTGGCAACCTCTTCTCTTCAAGCATTGTTCTTGCTTATCCAACAAATCTCAAATTCCATTGAGTTGAGGAGAGTACATGGTAGTCACTTTCCTTTTGATACCTTTATCCTACAAGAACTCATCAAAATCTTTGGAGAAGTATTCTCCCCCTCCATCAGATCTGAGCTTCTTGAGTGATCTACCTATATGTTTCTCCACATGTGGTAGATACATTTTGAAGCAATCAAACAGTTCATTCTTACTTTTGATAAAGTATATAATAGTCCATCTACTATGGGCATCAATAAATGAGACATAATACCTTGATCCTTCCAATGAAGGTTCTTGGATTGGCCCCCATACATCTGTATGTACTAAGTCCAAATGGTTTCTGTGGATGTAGGCTTTGTGGTTAAATGGTTGTCTTTGTTCCTTTCCAATCTAACATTCACCATATTGTTGAAGGTGTGTTGCTTTGATATGTTTGGCGGTCCTAGAACACTTTGATCCCTGCATATATCTTTCAAGGTTCTTTCATTCACATGAGCAAGTCTCTTATGTCACACTTCAAGATCACTTAGGATTTGAGACCCAAAGGTGAATAGAGCTAAGTTCATGGTTTCTCCTACTTCAAAAGTAAAGAGCCTAGTACCATGCTTCTCACCTTTAGCTATCTTCTTGAAGCCTTGACATGGATCTTCCACAACCTTTCTCAATTATTTGGCCTACACTTATTAGGTTCTTAGTGATAGTGGTTACATAGAGAACCTTACTTAGAATGTTTATCCTACCATTGGAAGCTTTGTCATTACCAATCCTCTCCACATTATGCTTAGTATCATCCCCTATTTGTACTTCATGTCTATGCTTTGGACTTTCCAAGTTAGATAGAAGAGCAATGTTGCTTGCAACATGATTTGAACATCCTAAATCTATGTAGAACAAATAATCATCTTCTTTACCTTCTTTGTGACATACATTCATTAGACGCAGTGAGTCTTCATGTGGTTGATCTTCAGAATAATTGTTGTTGTCCCTTCTGTTATGGCCTCTATTGTTATTGTTGAAGTTGTGTTCATCTCTACCTCTATTGCTACCATATCCACCTCTTCCACTTCCTTTCTGGGTCTCCTTAGTGAACCAGTAATTCTGAGTGGTGTGGTTGGTCTTATCATAGATGGCACAAGGTTGAACATTCTGACCTTTGTTTTTGTCATGCTTTGGTCCTTTGATCTTCCCTTCCACTTGCTCTTGCCTGTGAAGTTGGCTTGGGAAGTTTCCTCTTCATTTTCTTCCTTCTTCTTGCCTTTGAGCTTCTTATCCTTCTTATCTGCATATAGAGCACTAGTTGAATTACCATGATAAGTGTTACCTGCCTTTATGCTATTTTTAACCTCTTCATTGAAGCATTGTCCAAGAAATATGTTGAAGTCTCATGTTTGCACATCCACGATGATATCATAAGCCGTGTGAAAGACTACCATTTCTTGTCACCTCTAATCCCATTGATAATTTTCCTCATGATGTCCTCTTCTTCAATGACCTCTTTAATGGATGCCAATTAATTAAAAACCTCCTTGACCTTGTAACAAACTCTATGATGGTTTGTTTAGGTGTCTTCTTAATGTGGTTGAATGCGTTCCAAAGATGGTTCTTCCTTGCCTTTGTGCTAGCTGAAAAGAAAGTCTCTAGGGCATCCTAAGTCTCTTCCGATGTCTTGCATCCTCTAATATGTGGTAATATAGAGTCATAGATAGAGTTTAGTATGTACGACCTTCCTTTTTGCACACCAAAGTGTGAGCTTATTAGTCTCCTCTTATGTAGGTCCTCCTTTGGAACTTGGAACAGGCATAGCTTCATCACCTACTACAATTGCATAAAGATTTCTATCTTGCAAATAGGCTTCCATTTTGATTTTCCAAGCTGCATAGTTGTGTCGATAAAGCCTCTCAATCACTGAGGGAAATCCATCATCCATCTTGATCTAGCTCTGATATCACTAAAAGAACTTGGAGAAGCTTGTAGGAGGTGGAGAAGCTTGTAGGAGGTAGAAAAGTGAGTTGCAAAGCTATGAAGTTTGACCATCCAACCAGCACAGAACTGGCCCTTGAGCTTATGGAGACTCATGTAGACCTTAAAGGAATGTGATAAGTGCAATAATATACAATATGTGCTTTAGAGCATCAAGGGGAGAGAGTGAATATGAAACAAATAGTTTTACGCATCGACTAGCTCAAAAAACTTGTTATTTTTGGATGAGACAATCAACTTCAAATGCTCATAGCAGGCAACATGCTTACAATTGTAAAAAATCCTTTTGGAGGAATGATACACATAGGGTTGAGTGTATAAACTGCATAAGATTACAAGAAAATAAGCAAATTATGCTTTTTGAATGAATTAGAGATAGGTTCCAAGAAAGAAAAACTGAGATTTCTCCAAATCTACTCAATTCAATGTTTTGAACATTTTTATATCTAAACTAGACACTAATAAACTTCCAAGGAATGTTGATTCATCAAATTTGGAGCTCTATAGAGAGAGCAGTAGCCTTTCCAAGTTTACTAACGTTGAAGAAGATGATGGAGAGAAATGAAGGAGCAAGAAAATGATGGCCACAAGTGTATCTATATTGCTTCCATGTATTGAAAATGTGATTTGAAGTCTTTCTGTAGACTCTTGAGGTGCTCCATGACTTCTACAAGTGGATTTTGAATTCAAACAAAGGCAGGATTAGTTGTTGAAGAGAATCAATTGACTTTTCAACAATCTAGGAAAAGTGAAAATCTAGTTTCATCTACTTTTAGATGATTGATTGATTCATTGATTGCCAAGTTCAACCACTGCAAATTTGTGGAATTTGAGCTCTCTTTTTCTCCTTTTACATGTGTAAATCTCTAAGCTTTTAGAATGGTAAATGATCCATATAAATTCTTTTTAAAAAAATACAATAAATGAGCATAAGTAAAAGAACGCTTCAATGGATGTTTTGACATAATCCAAGTGATAGCTTTTTGATGTAGATCAAATCCACCTCAAGCATAGTGTAAGCTTGATGTTCCAACATACACTTCATTGTAACTATGAAAACTACCTTTATAGTTAGCTTCTAAACTCAGTGTTGCTAGCATAGGTTGCTTCTTACTTAACCAAGACTGTATCTGAAAAAGTTGAACAGAACTACCCAAACGATTTTTTCTAGACCAGTAGCAAACTTCAAGATGATTATATAGCAACCAAAACCAGTATATATCTTTGGCACAAAAAGACAAAATAGCCTGCACAAGTGCTACGATAATGGGTTTGGAGGCCGAAACAAGCTCTAATCATGATTCGGCACCACATAGTGAAGTTGTTTTGATCTCCTAATCACCCTGAGTATGCACACCAAATTTCATGCAATTTCGAGACTATGATCGAAGGAGTGTCGACGATGCCGTAGATGAAGCGGTGACCTGCTCCGATACCAATTGTTGGAGTTAGACGTCTGTGGAACCACACAAACAACACAAGGAAGAAGAGGAAGCTTGGAGCACAACACACAATATTGAATTTACTACCACTAGAATGTACAAAGATAAGTAGTCTCTTAGGGCAATAGTCGTATATAGAAGCCGGGGGAAAAAACCTCCCAAAAAGGGAAAAAAGTGCCCTGTTGGTCCTAGTGTGTTCACACACATCACTATCAAAATACATTAACATAGTTGTAATTAAAACCTCTACTTTATTGATTGCATATTCCATTGTGATTAAAAGCTTAGTTCTCTTGATTGCATGTGGTGGTCACATCATCATCAATTTCCTTAATTACATCTACATTATAATAACAAAAAGTTTAGTTTTCGTAACTCCATGTGCAATCTAAATGTAGGTTCAATCCAATTGATACTTGGGATAAATTTCTTTTGTATTTTTTCCTTGAAGCTCAAATTAAAGGGTCTAAAATGTAGCTTTTGATTCGTTTATCAAGAATATGGCCATCTAGACCTAAAATTCAAAATATAGAAGGTACAATTTTCTCAATTATTTTGAATGGAATGATGTATCTCATTTTCACTTTACCTTACCAATTTAATGTTGTTTAAGACAATGTAAACTCCCTCCTCAAAACATTTATACTCTAGGTGTAAATTTACCCATGCTTGGTTATGCTTATTAAATAAATCGATATTCCATAGAGCTTCCCAATGCAAATCATCAATTTTGAATAGTTCCATGTTATGTCTGTGAACTTAAGCTTCATAATATTTTCTGTATTGTACTACAATTTTCAGGCTTGGTATAATGATATCCATGGATATTGCCACCTTTATACCATAAAAAAGATGGAATGGCATCAATCCTTTACTTATTTTATTTGTCGTTTTGAATGTCCACATGGTTGAATAGGGGAAGATTCTTCTTTGAAAAATCTACAAGAGAGGAAATATTTTAGAGTAATTTCTTTTATGATTTTAGATTTTTTCAAATCAAAAAAGGAGTTTTCTTAGGGGAACCACAATAAAAAGGCCAAACCCCTCATGGAGTTTTGGTCAAGTGAGGTAGTAAGGTCTCTCTTCTTTCAAAACGTGTATCTTAATTCTTACTTGTAGTTTGACTATGTGTATTGCTTGATTTTGGATATTTTATAATACTTTGAAGTGTCTTGATGTAATATAACATGTTTGCACTTTTCACTTGTTTAAATAATGTTAGAGAGTGGAAGAAGGATTCCCATAGGTTTGTGAAATCTATAATCGCTCTGAAAACTCCTTTTTTTTGCATTCTGCTTATTTTAAGTTGTTGCATTTGTTGAGAACTCTGAAAAGAGCCAAAACATATGATAAGTCGGTCAATATTGAGTGAGTTATGATCATCTTGGTGATCTGCCATGTTTTCCTACCGGGAAATTTGTGCACATCGTGGGTTGGGAGAGGTGCCTTGAGTGATCATTGATCACCATCTACTTGGCCATCCTGACATCTATTGTTCTATTTCCCCACCATCCTATTGGATATCATCAATGGGGACTTGATTATCTATCATCAAAGGCCTCTTGTTTTCCTATTGTGAAAGGACACTCTATCACTCATTAGGAAAGGAGTGATGATTGTGAAGACATGGAATTGATCACTTGTGGAGCTTGGTGATTACATCATGACCGGGTATCTTTTTGCAAAGCTCATGTGAGATAGTACTAGGCCACTCAACTTGACACCCCATCCATCATATTTGCTTATTATCTCTCACTACAACTAGGTAATGGTCTAATATTCATGGATTTGAAAAAATGAAAGTGCATGACTGAAGATGAGACTTTTTGGCATCACCAACTGAGAAATTGTTGACCATACGTAGGTAACTTACATGATGGATTTTGAGATCGTGAAAACACATATCTTGAGAAGCTTGCCAATCTTTGCATGAAGAGAAGCTCTTTATGTCCTTGATCAAAGAGCCCCTGAAACTTTACTCTCACCTCTATTTTAGGACTAGAATGATTGGCTTGAGGTTTGAACATGTTTAGACAATTAGTGATCTAGATCGGTAATCAATAGTCATACAATGTCGGTAGGTTAGTTCCTTTATTTTTTGTTCTTTGTTTTTTATTTCTCTTCATATAATTTCTAGTTCTTCCAGAAATCATTGTATGATCAGTGATTAAAGAACATGGAGGCCACACATTGCAACAACATGGATGACTTAAAGATCTCACATCATTCAAGGGTATAGCCATCCCCATCATCATTTACCACCATGTCATTAATCAAACATCGTCTACTAATATATCATTAATCAAACATCTCAACCACCCAAACCTATCACCTACCACAAATCATTCAAACCCTATCATTCACCACCTATCCACTTAAACCCCATAGCCCATCATCTAAGATTGATCACACTTCCCACCTCCATCCTATCATCATTAGGCTATCATTCATCACTTGTCCTCACCCACTCATTGTGCAAAACCACTCACCCTCACTATCAAAGACCATCTAGCCCTTATCAAACACTAGAGACCCTTCAAGACCTTCATTGATCACACCACATCCGTCACCCCTTCATTTATCATTCACCATTTTTTTCTATTACTCTCATAGACCAATCACTATGTTAAGAGAAAAAGGTGTCATCCCTTACATCTGGTTGTAGAACAACATAGAAATGCCATGAAAACATACATAAAGAAGGAGATAGTACAATAAACATACCCGAGAAGTTGCGATCATGCAAATTCCAAGAATGCACGTATGTTCCATTAAGCAAAGTGATATATTGATACAACTATTCACACCCATTCATATGGGATTTGTGTCTTTTCATTGCATCCCTTAGGCGAACCTTCAATTTAGACCTTAATTAAAAAGCCAATGCATACATGCCACTCTAACACTGGCATGCACGGTGGACTCAAACTACCACTATCCCTTGATTGGTACTACCCCCTCAACAAAATGAAAATTACAAGGGAACCATTTATAGGCTGGGAACCTTTATACAACATATCATAAAATCAAAGGGACAAACCAAATCGCTAAGAGTGTTTCAATCCGTGAGCCTCCACATCACTCATGCTTGAGGACAACGGTTCCATCACACTCAACAAAATCAAATGCATCAAATTAAGCCCTCACATCAAGACCAACACATCAAAACAAAGTTTCCAAAAAATAAGAACTCGATTCATAGACGACCTCCATGTGAATCTCCATAGTGCTAAAGTGATAACACCACCCTTCGGATAGAGTGTTCCAACTCCAAAAACATTCCCAATGCTAGTAGCAACCGAATATAATTATGCACATATTATCATGCTCTACCCTTATGAACAAAGCTTGCAAACCAAACTACATGGTTAGCACATGGTATGGAGTGCAAGCAATACCCATAACAAGTCCAAGACTAAGAGCAATGTAAGATGCAAAGCAAAGTGCCTAGAACTTAATCCAAGATATGCAAATACAACCCATATAACTCATAGCTTGCTCTCCTATATGCATACAAGTGAAGTGCAGGAGTGATATAATTACATTGCTTCATCTTAGACATCAATCACATCATTATCATATGTCTTCCTTTAATACATCATTATCATATACAATCTCTGTAAATTTGCAAGTGATGGATCATCCAATCATAGCTTTATCATCATCAATCTTCACTTGTATCAAAACACAATGAAGACTCAAACCACCATGAAGACATGTATCCTATAGTCCCAAATAAACCACCACTCAAATCATGCACACAAAAGAAAAGAAATAAAAGAAAAAGAAAATCAACGAATGCTTCTACTGAATCAACGCTACCTCACATTCTAAATCCACATGGAGTGCTTCTGTCGATTGAACACTACCTCGCACTCTTACATCCTTTGCCTTGTCATCTAGTTTGTGATGTTGTTTTGATGGCACAAGAGCATATGCCAAACAACCAAACACATGCATATGACTAACCATAGGCTTATGTCCATTCCAAGCCTCATAAGGAGTGATGACTCTCAATGCTTTTGTAGGGCAGCAATTCAACACATAATTTTCACACATGACTGCTTCCATCCGAAAATTATCAGGAAGATGCTTTCCTTTAACCATACATCATGCCATTTCAACAAGTGTTCTATTTTTACGCTTGACAACACCATTTTGCTAAGATGTACATGGCATTGTACAGTGGTGTGAAATATCTCTTTCACAAAGAAAAGCATTAGACTCATGTGACATGTATTCACCAACACGATCTGTGCGTAGAGTCAAAAGCTTTTGTGAAGAAATTGTTTTAGTCATAGCTAAAAATGCTTTACACCAAGAAAATAACTCATTCTTTGCTTTCACAGGATACACCCATGTATGGCTAGTAGCATCATCAATGAAGGTAACAAAATATACATGCTTCCCAAAAGATGGAGTCTTGATGGGACCACATACATCACTCTGAACAATCTGCAATTTTCTTGTAGTGTGTGTATGACTATCTTTTGGAAAAGAAGCACGATGCATTTTTCCAAGAATGCAACCTTCACATGCATGCTTTTCAATGGACTCAAGTGTAGGCAAACCAATAACCATGTCCTTCTTTTGCAAGTAAAGCAAAATATTGAAGTTCACGTGACCAAAACGATCATGCCAAAGCTCCATTTCAACCATGGAAGAAGTATGAGCAACCGAGGCATTCGAGGCAACCCGCTTGTATGTATCCATGCAATACAAAGCATTACATAATGTACCAGACATCACGATAACATCGCCATTACTGAAATCATGAACCATACACTTATCATCCACAAAATGTACATGAAGTCCAGCTTTGGCAATCAACAAAACTAAAATTAAGTTCTTCTTTATATTGGGCACATGTAATGCATTTTTCAATAGAATCACACCTCCATTTGGGGGAGTGTAGTAGCAAAACTTTGAAAAGATTTCGGTAATCCTTTCATCAATGTAGAAATGAGTGATGCATCCGGAATAATCTCATCTATGTTTGCCAATTTCTCTTTTAAGTCCTTGATGCGTGTCACATACACATCCACTAACTCATTTTCAGCCATACATACATCCCCAAGTATGCAACACATGCTTCATTATGCATGGCATATGATGAAGCAAGAGTGTCCCATGCCTATCTTGATGTAGAACATGACCGATTGTGTGGAACTATATGATGCTTCATAGAAAGAGCAATCAAAGCATGAGCTTAAGCTGCTCTTATGCAAGTGGAGAAGGAGAAACCATTGTACTTGAAGAAGAAGCTCCATCTGTGACAGTCGACTGTGAAGTAGAAGCACCTACGGGTCTTCGATCTATATCTACCACTATGTTGCAAAGTTGTTTTACAACAAGAACATGCTTCATCATGTAAGAACACATCCGATAGTTGGTCCCATGAAGCTTATCTTCAGCTTGAAGCATGCCAAAGAAGTCATTGCTGCCCGCCATTTCACTAAGGAACAAGAATGTGACAAAATCCTCACTTTGACAAAAGCTGAAATGAATGGTGAAATTTTAGCTCACAAACCATCACTCAAATGTGATTCTGACTGATGAATGGCTTTGAAATGGTGGTAAAACTCTAGGGCACCTGGTGGAAATGTTTCTTGGCTACTGAAATTCACTCTCCTATGCTCCGAAGTCGATTTGCACTGTTAAAAGTGCATGCATGCCACGATGCAAAAACCTGAAACTTGAGAAGGAGTTGAACTTTCTCTGATACCACTGTTGGGTGTGTACAGAAGTGCGATAGACACACAAGAGGCACACACAAGGAGCACAAATGTAGCAAAAAACACGGAGAAGACAATGGCTTGAAGAGATCTCTCTATTAACGATGAACTCAACTGAAGTGAGAGCTGAATAATATCCCTAAGTACAAAGTACCACCACATATGAGTGAATCATGTATGTGGTAACATGGGGAAAAAACCTCTAGCCAACACTAGAGTAAAAAGTGCTCATGTATAGGGAAAAGGTTCACATCAAAGCTACTTGAGGAACACATAAGTGTAACAATTATAACACCATTCAATGGCCCACCAACCACTTTTTAGGATAAAAAGTGCTATTTTTTACTCCTAAATCAAAATCCGTGCATGGATTGACTTGAAAAAAGTGACTTTTTCAAAATGAACTCAAAATACAACTTTCTCCCTCCAAAACCTCACACTTTCACACCGAGGGTAATAAAGTAAATCTGTGATCTAAGGATCCGACTGGTTCAGACAGATCTAAAATCAGACACCGTTTGGTCATCCGTATGAATGACCAAAGATCTTGAGTCTAGACTTACTAAAAGGTCATTTACTCTTGTAACCAAGTAATCCACTAAGCCTAATGGTTAAGACTCAAGGGTGTGAAGGAAGAGGTCTTCGGTTCAACCCAAAAGGGGTACATGGGGAGATTGTTTTTCCCAAAGAGCTCTAGAACCTTCTAGAAGCATCCACTTGAGTTAACTGTGGCTAACTAGGACACTTGGTGCACATGTAGTTACATGGCTGACACTTGGATGATTAGAATCAACCTGCTCCAGAAGGCAGACCCTTGGAGAGAGCTATATATAGAGGCATATGGTTGGGAGGAGAGTCATTCATTCAGCACGTTGTTAGGTTGCTGCATTGGTATCAGAGCTCTCTCCATAGCTCTCATAGATCTTCTTGCTCGTGAGTTTTTTTCGTGTATAGATCTCCAAAAGGGATCGAAATTCTGCTTGCAGATGTCTTGAAGCACCATCCTGAAGTCGTCTTGGCGGGCATAGCTTAAGGAGGAAATTATAAAGCAAAAATTTTCGTGTCCTTAGTGAGGGCATTGGGATTTGTGCAGAATGTTACTTATTCATATTTTGGCGCTCTGGAAATCACTTGCAAGAGTAAAAAAAAAAATCTTGTCCGCTTCTTGCTCTGTGTGGGGTTTGAACCCACGACCTGTTGGATGCTAAACACCTCCCTTATGCAAGCTGCCACCGACATTTGTTGTTCTTCATCTCTGAGATAAAGTTGTAGTTCTTTAAACGCCTTCTTCAGCAAGATAAAAAGGAAGTCCATCATACAGGAATTGAACTCGGGATCTGGTCTAATAGAACGTGCTTTTATATCAAGGGCGACAACTTTGTGGCGTAGATCTACTTCAAGAGCTCTACAAGATGGCGCTTTCTAATCAGCTATAGAGGCATAGAGGCACAAAAGAGAAGGTTTTCAGGTGGCCGGGGTTTCTAACTGACGACCTACTGCTAGAAAAGAGTTCTCCTATCCACGTTATCGACAATGTATGATAATATCTGAGAAGATAATCATTTAGATTTGCTGAAAGCTTCTTTTGGTGCAAGGTAAAAAGGGGAATAACGAAATTGAACCCGATTGCATATCTTTGGTGAGCAAAGCCGAAGAAAGCTAAAGTTTTGGGCAAAGTTTAAAGGAACTAGAGCTGTGGAGTGAAGATCCGGAGGCCTAACTTTGTCATTATTCTAGCAGTCTCAGCTAGAATCAAATCGATCTCGATAGACCAAATCATCAGGGATGATTTCTTGTGATATTCTTACATAGATCTTTTGATTTTGTCGCACGCACCACTTGCGTTAGGAATACTGTGTGATGGAGGGGACTTCTAGCCACGTCTCGCTTACGAGTACTACTAGCGCATCGATGTATGTTTCCATTCCTATGTTAGTAACATCCTCATTCATGACTAGACCACCAATAGTTTTACGTGCATTGCATTCATCTGCACCTATGGTTTCAAATATTATTCATGTGTTTGATGCATCAAAAGTAGAATCGACGATTGTAGCATTAGACGTTGAGGATTCTGCGAGGAAAGGGGAAACCAACACTACCTTAAACAAGAGGAAAGATATGGAAGGTAGGATATTGCTAGTTGAGCAAAGACTTGGATGGTTGTCCAATATTCCAGATGAGGTTGCAAAAATCCATCAATCTTTTGATGGAATCCAAGATCACCTTAAGGCTATTTTGAACTTACTTCCGACGCCTAGGGATATTAGTAAGGCTACTTTGGGTAGTCACACAGATACGATTGCAACTTCACCAATGTCTGTTAGGATGGAAAAGGATAAGGGATTATCCTCTCCCCATACAGACATGTTTCCCCTAAGGGGAAGTATGAGCCGTCTTAGTTTGGTATCTCCTACTCCCTTGTTTGCTAATTCGGTAGGGATGTCAGGAAGTTATAACCGCCTAGTGGATCTTTCCTTAAGAAAGGAGAGCTGTCCTCCTTACTTCTCTGGAGAGGATAAGGATAGGAATAAAGATGCGGTTTTGACCTTCTTGGAGAAGTGGAATGATGTCCACAAACTCAAGCATACCCCCGATCATGTGAGAGTACTAGAAGCAAGCTTATCACTAGGACCCAAGGCTTATACTTGGTGGATGAGTCTTTGTGAGCCTCACAAGAAACCTACTAACTAGGTTGAATTTTCTCGCCTCTTCAACAAAGAGTTTCTCCCTGAGAATGAGGAGGAACACAATTGGGATTCATGGGATAAAATTCAACAGAAAGGTAGAGTGTTATTAGTTTATATTTCAGAATACCCAGATGTTATTGTGAAATTAAAAAACTTAGATGACTTTCATCGTCTTCGCGGTTTTGTCAGAGGACTTAATGAGCGAATTCGAAATGAATTCAAAAGACATGCACCTAAATCCTTGGATGAGGCGATTCAGGTTGCCTAGATTTATGAGGATAACTCACGTTTGGATGTTCCGCAAGAAAATAGTTATTCCCAGAAGAATAACAGTAAGCACGATGGCAAAGGGGCAAGATCGAATGAAAGGGTGTCTAAAAAAACCTCTTATTTTTAGACACGTGCTTTCTCCAGAAGATCATGTTAAAGCACAAAAGAAAAATTTGTGTTTTAAGTGTCTCAAGCTAGGACATCATAGTCGTGACTATCCAGTTGGAAGAGAAAGTAAGATCTCCTTGACTGACAAGGGAAAGGGTACGCAGGAGATACATCTAATTCAAACTTTGGACTTGGATACAAATTCAAGTGCAAAGAAGGTTCATATAATGCACTACGATAGTACCCATAAATGCCAGATCTCCAAAAACATTTGGCAACCTCAAGAGTTTGGTCCACATGATTTGGTCAAGCTGCATGGATCAGTCAAAGGGCACACCATCCGGATAATGGTGGATGACTCTGCTACACATAATTTTATTAATTATGCATTAGTGAAAAAACTAGCTCTTCCTCAAAAACTGTCTCGTCATAAATGCATTGTTTACACGATGCACGGTCAAGACACCCGTGTTTGGGACACAATGATATCCAAATTGGAACTAGAAATCCAAGGATTTAAAGACACTTTGGACTTCCAAATAATGAAGATGGACCAGGTAGATCTGGTATTAGGGAGAGAGTCGCTATGGAGTCTAGGACCTTCATTGACCAGGTGTTATTTTACTAGCACTTTGGAATTCCAACGGGATGGTGTAGTGTATAAAATCAAGGGCGAGCATGATGTTCCAAGTATCCCTTTGATTTCATATACTGAACTTAAGAAACTTGTAAATATTGAAGCCAAGACTCAAGCTTTTCTTGTCCTTGGCACTGATGTAATGAATATACATAATACAAAGCAATTTTCTTATGTCTTGTCTTTTATTCCTTGTGAAGTTCATACTAAATTTAACAATTTAATGAAGGAGTTAAAAAATGTGTTCCCTAAGGAACTACCCCACGGCTTGCCACCCTCTCATGGAAACATCGATCACAGTATACATCTGTTTCCGGGAACCAAGCCAAAATCTCAAAACCCATACTGCCCCCCCATGTCCAGAATCGGGAAGTTGAGAATCAGATTCAAGACTATTTGGATAAAGGATTTATCCGCCCAAGCCAATCTCCTTGGGCAGCACCCATCCTTCTAGTAAAAAAGAAAGATGGAACTATGAGGCTGTGCGTAGATTAAAGGACGTTAAATAATCTTACAATAAAGAACAAGTATCCCATACCCCTAGTCGAAGATATTTTTGATAGCTTAAAGGGGGTTAAAGTCTTTTCTAAGATTGATTTACGCCAAGGTTATCATCAGGTTAGAATCAAAGATGATGATATTCCCAAGACAGCCTTTGGAACAAAGTATGGTCACTACGAGTTTTTAGTGATGCCGTTCAGGTTGACAAAGGAACCCGCAACATTTATGACTTTAATGAATCAAGTTCTTAAGCCGTACTTGGGAAAATTTGTTGTAGATTTTCTCGATGATATTGTGATCTACAGTAAAGATCATGAAAGTCACTTAGAGCACTTGGAAAACGTTTTTCAACTTCTTCGCGATAATAAACTTTATGGTAAAGAGTCGAAATGTGAATTCTTTGCCCTAGAAATAAAGTTTTTAGGCCATATTACTTCCACGGAAGGAATCAATGTTGACCCTGAAAAAGTCCAAGCAATTCTTGAATGGCCTGAGCCAAAGACGATTCGAGAACTACAAAGTTTTCTCGGATTGGCAGGATATTATCGGAAGTTTGTGGCTAGATATGCCAAGATTGCAGTACCTTTGATGGATCAACTCAAAGGGAAGCATCATAAGATAAATTGGAAAGAGGAACAAGCAAAGAGTTTTCAAGAACTTAAACTTGCTTTAGCTTCGGCTCCGGTTCTACAAATCATAGATCCGAATAAACCTTTCCAATTAGAAACAGATGCAAGTTCATCTGTAGTAGGAGCAGTACTAAGCCAAGATGGTCGACCAATAGCTTTCGAGGGTAGAAAGCTAAGTCCTGTTCAGCAATCGACATTTTTATTGGCCTAGTTTACATCGAGATGTGCAAAACTATGTATCCAAGTGCCATAAATGTCAAGTCAATAAATTTGAACGACTTAAAGTTGGAAGATTGCTGCATCCTTTGGAAATTCCTAAAGGAAAGTTGGAAAGTATTTCCATGGATTATATTTCTGGATTACTCTGTACTCAGAAAGGCTTTGATTCAGTTTGGGTTGTAGTTGATTGATTGACTAAACTTGCTCAGTTTATTCCAGTCAAGACTACTTATAGGACTACAAAACTTACAAAAATATTCATAAATCAACTTTATAGACTCTATGGTCTTCTAGTAGACATAGTTTCTGATAGAGATGCTTGATTTACAAGTCATTTTTGGCAAGCAATCTTTAGTAGAATTGAAACTAAACTAAGTTTAAGTACGGCTGAACATCCCCAGACGGATGGAGAGATAGAAAAATTCAATCAAATTTTGGAAGACATACTCAGAGCTTATGTCACTTCCAAACTGACTGATTGGGAAGACTATCTTCCTTTAGCTGAGTTTGCCTATAATAGTGCCAAGAATTCATCAACTGAATTTAGTCCATTCATGTTGATGTATGGGTTCCAACCTAGGTCTCCATATGCTGTAGGGCTTTAAAATGAGCGAGTTCAAGCAGCTCAAGAATTCCTTCAAGACATGAATTTTAAACTTAAGTTAGCTAAAGAAAACTTAAAGAAAGCTCAAGATCGTGCAAAGGCATATGCCGATCCAAAGCAAAGAGATGTGACTTTTCAAGTTGGCGATCAAGTTTATCTTTGTATTTCTAAAAGATGGGAAAAGTTCAAGACTGGTCAATGCGCCAAGTTGTCACCTAGATATTGCAGTCCTTTTCTAATCACCAAAAAATTTGGTTTGTGGGCTTATGAATTACAACTTCCAGATGATAGTTGGATTCATCTAGTGTTCCATGTTAGTCAACTTAGGAAGAATCTGACAGATTCAGATAATCTAGTTGGACAACAGGTTATACTTCCAATTCTCGTAAGTGAAACAGTTCCTCATGAACCTAAACATACAAGAAGTCACTTGTATGAAGAGTGCTTAATAAAATGGAAGGATGGAACTGCAGAAAATTCAACATGGGAAAAAGTTTCCACAATCCAACGACGTTTTCCAACTTTCAAGTTTTAAGTTGGTCCCAACTAAAGCAGTTTTTCTACTTTCAAGTTTTAAGTGGATAAACTGATCATGTTCTTCAAGATCTAGAATATGATAAGATTTTTTACTTTCAAATTCTAAGTAAATGACCTGATTGAATGAATGCATGTTCTTCAAGTTTTAGAACATGAGGCTCGAGGGTTGCCTACAGAATATATATAGCTCAATTTTCGAGAGATAAAAATACTTTCCAAGGGGGAAAGAATGTAATAAACTAAGTCTATGATCTAAGGATCCGATTGGTTCAGACGGATCGGAAATCGGACACCGTTTGTTCATCTGTATGAATGATCAAAGATCTCGAGTCTAGAATTACTAGAAGGTCATTTACTCTTGTAACCAATTAATCCACTTAGCCTAGTGGTTGAGACTCAAGGGTGTGAAGGAAGAGGTCTTGGGTTCAACCCCCATGGGGAAAATGGGGAGAGTGTTTTGCACAAAGAGCTCTAGAACCTTCTAGAAGCATACACTTGAGTTAACTCTGGCTAACTAGGACACTTGGCGCACATGTAGTTACATGGCTGACACTTGGATGATTAGAATCAACCTGCCCAAGAAGGCAGACCCTTGGAGAGAGCTATATATAGAGGCATATGGTTGGGAGGAGAGTCACTCATTCAACATGTTGTTAGGCTATTGCACCTTGGTCCCAAAAAGTCATCTCTTTCCACTAGTTTCTCTCCCTAGCACACCATTGAAGCTCTTGTGTCTGCATTTCTTTCTCTGTACATCTTCCTCTTTGAACTCCTCCTGTCACTTCCATAGCTTGAGCTCCACTGGAGAAACCTAAATCTTACATGCATCCAAAAGATGATCTTATCATGTTAAAATGTCACAATATCAAGGCTCTAGAAGGAAATTGGTTAGGACATGAGTTCTACAAAGGTGCATGGGTGTACATGCAGCCCTCTGATGTTGGCCCTCATTGTGTAAGAGATCATGGAAACTTGGATCTTCATTGGAAAGGAAAGCTATTAGGCTTCAAAAATCTCAAAAATAGTGGAATTGTTACCATTGTACAACATGTTTTTACAATCTCAAGCATGAAATTGGAAAAAGAAAAAAAGATATCTTATCAAGTTTAAGTATTACTCTTTAGTATTGATTGATTTTTCTTCTACCTTGGTGGAGGAGCAACGACTTCATAGTCTTACAAGTGATTTCCAATCATTGCATGTAGATGTTGGGTCACTAATCTTTCTAGAGGCTCCTCTTGCTCAACTTTTATGTGAGAGATTTTTCTTTTACACACATACATATGTTGTACCCTCTTCATCAAATGATTTTGGCAAGTTAGAGATGATTAAGGTAGATCCTCATTTCAAGCTCGAGTGGCCACAACCTAATATGTGGACCTTGGCATCTTTGAAGCATAAGATGGTGATGGACATACATAACTCTTTGAAATTCACAAGAGTATCTAGATTTGTAGGATTACATAGGTGTGTTTCCATGTTAAAAGATATCACAAATGAGTAGGTGGAGGGTTTACTAGGTGAAAATTGGGGACTTGTAGAAGGATGCACCAAAGGGGATAGATACCTTTGTAAAATTGGTGCAACAGGCATAGGATTTTGATACTTAAAACAATATATTTCATTGTACATTAAATTCTATTATGATCATTGGATGTGTAAACTTGGTGAATGGATACCATTACAAAGTTCTGAGGGTTTTTTAATTTCATTTGCAATTAAGTTAAATCTACCCAACAATGAAATAGAAGTCATTTTAATGAATCATCATTGGACCCTTGCCAATGTGAGAGAACACCTACTATAATGGGATTTGAGAATTTGGATCAATCCAAGTGCACAATACAAGGGCATACGGTAAACAATTTATGTTAATTTTTTTATTAATACAAATTATTATATTCAAATCTGATAATTAAAGTTTTTTATTTATCTACAGATTTCTTCCTTTTTAAATGGAGGTTCAGCAGAGGCCTACCCTATCGGCTTCAACTTTGAAATTGCAATTGTCCAAGTTTTTAATTTATCTATAGATTGGTAAAGGTGGGAGGATAAAATTAAAATCCTTCTTGAATGAAGTGTAGATGGAACTCAAATTTCATTGTCATAGTTCAAGAACTATCTGAGTAATGGAGTATACACATAACCCATTTCGCATTCATAGTCCCTCCTCTGCTACGAGATAATTCACATGATGTAAAACTTTTTGATGTCAATATGATGTATAAATTGTCAAATTTTTTATTTTTTCCATGGTAGTATATATTATAATCTTAGAATTCCAAGAATTCTATTTTTTTCTATTGTGTAGATGTGGTAGTTTTTACTATGTTAAATGATTATTTGTTCGATGATTTTTATGAGCCAAAACATTTTTGGGAGTTTTGTGCATGATTCTTATACTTGAAGATTTTTTGTACCTTTAAATGGGTCCCTTGAAAATATTGAACCTACTATAAAAGCAAGCCTTATCCTCTCATTTCTCACTTTTGTAACCAAGAAGAGCTAGACACACTCCTAGAGCAAGCACCCCATAGCAATAATGCTACCTTCATGCATAGTGGCTTCTGTTGAGATATCAAGCTCAACATGTGATGATCCAGGATGACACGTACCAGTTTTTCGTTTCTCTGACATGTATAGTGGTCATGCCGGTATATGTCAGGGATACTTCATTGAGCTTTATTAGATTTATCTACCGAGAGTGATGGAACATTTGTTTCTTGCCAGCTCACTCATTCGCGGACATTAGGTTTTTCCTTATGTACTGGTCTTTATATATTGCACTGGTTGTATTCTTGTTTTTAGGTCATTCTTGTATATTCCTTTTATGTAATAGAAGAAGAAGATCATTCTTCCTTGCCTCAATCTGTGTGGGTGCTTCTCCTTGAGAGCGAGAGTGTGTGTGTGAGCTCTCTTCCTTATCTCCTTCCTCGTGACATGGTATCAGAGCCAGCATGGTTGTAGAGAGCTCGTGGAGAAGGCGACGGTGAAGACTACGTGGCAAGGCGTGGAGAAAATGTGATTTCACAAACGGCCTCCGTTTGCTACGAAAATCGCCGTTTCGGGGCCATCTCGACCTCCGTTTCGAGCCCGCAAGGTGGGGCCCACAGAAAACCAGGTCAGTTTCAGAAACTGTAACTTGCGTTGTGTTCAGCGACATCATATATTCCAGATTCAGAATTTCAAGTGATTCCGTGTACTGTTGATACACGAAAACTGTGTTTTTTTGAGATCAAACTGTCACGTCATAGTGCGACAGTGTTCAAGCAGAAGTGCTGCTTGTAGTGTGTTGCGGTGTTGTGAATTGTTGCAGAAATGGCAAACGCAAATGGAATGAGTCAGCTTATGAGCGATAAGCTGGACAAGAACAACTTCCATGCTTGGAGATTCAGAATGACGAATTTCCTGATGGGAAAAGGCTACTGGAAGTACATCGAAGGAGAGAATGAAAATGCTCCACAGTTACCAGAAAGGAATCGGACTGCAGAACAGTTAATAGCATATGAGGAATGGAATCAAGGAGCATGAAAGGTAATGTATTGGCTATCTGTTAGCATACAGGATAGCATGATTGGACACATACAGGATGCCAAGACTCCAAAAGAGGCTTGGAACAGTTTGGTCACTTTGTACGAGACCAATACAAAGGCACGGAAATTGCAACTCAAGAACGAGCTACATACATTGGAGAAAAAGAGCATGTCGGTAAGTGACTACACTCTAAAAATCAAAAGCATATGTGAGTCACTTGCATCTATTGGCATGAATGTAGATGATGATGATAAGGTGGAAGTGTGCCTTCGTGGTTTAGGAGCTGCATATAAGCAGTTCAGACCTTCTATACAGACCAGGGAAAATATTCCGAATTTTGCTGATTTGGTCTCTATGCTGATCATTGAAGAAAAGAATCTTGGTGAGGATTCAAACTCCCAAGGAAAGCCCAGTTCTGAGCAGGTATTCTACTCTGGCAGAGGAAGAGGCAGAGGTAGAGGTTTTGGAAGTGGAAGAGGAAACAGTAACCAAGACCAAGGTCAACAACAGAATCATGCAGGAGGAAGAGGACAGTTTCGAGACAAGGGGAGCCAAAGAGGTCGCAGAAATTTTGAAAGAAATGATTCAGGTAATGATAGTAAAGGATGTTGGAATTGTGGTAAACCTGGACACTTTGAACGTGATTGCAGGTTAAAGAATCAAAATAACAGAAGGCAGCAAAACAACTATGCATCCACAAGTGTAGATGATTCTGAGAAGCTGTTTATGGTTCAACATCACATGATGAATATGATGTCTGCTGGTGTTTCAAAATCGAATGATAATGTCTGGTATGTTGATTCAGGTGCTTCAAATCACATGACCAGTCATGCAGAATGGTTTAATAGTTTGCAGAAAATGCCAGTTCCTGGATATGTTGAAACAGGTGATGACACATTGCATCCTATTGAGCATACAGGAAACATAGCATTGTCTAAGGAGGATGGAAAGGTAAAACATCTCCCTGATGTGCTGTATGTTCCAAATATAACAAAGAATCTGGTTTCTGTTGGACAAATGGTTGACCAGGGATTACAAGTCAGGTTCAATGCTGATGGATTATATGTAGAAGAGTACAAGCAGGATGGACGATTGGTTGCCAAAGGAAACAAAGTGGGTAGGATGTTCACCTTAAATGTGAAGATTCCTGAAATGAATGCAGCCATGTTTGCGAAAGGTGCAGGAGTTATTGCAGATATAGAGATATGGCACAAACGGATTGGACATGCAAACTTGCAAAGGCTGAAACTGATGCAGTCAAAGGAGATTGTCCATGGACTACCAAATTTCAAAGTTGCATAAATGCAAAAGGTATGTGTAGCATGTCAATTTGGTAAACAATCAAGAGCATCATTTCCACATGACAAGAACGTTAGTGAGAATATACTAGAAGTAGTACATACAGATGTTTGGGGTCCAGAAAGACCACATCTATGGGCGGTTGTAGGTTTTATGTTACTTTCATTGATGACCATACACGCAAAGTATGGGTATATTTCATGAAAGAGAAGAGCGAGGTGTTTACTCACTTCCAGAATTTTAAAGTTATGGTGGAAAAGCAGACAGGGAAGTACATTCAAACATTAAGATCTGATGGAGGAGGTGAATACATGTCAAATGAGTTCAACAGTTTTCTAAAAAATCATGGAATTTGGCGTCAGTTTTCATGCAGATACACACCACAACAGAATGGTGTTGCTAAACGCAAAAATAGACATATTGTAGAAATAGCAAGAGCCTTGATGGCTGAGAAGAATATGCCTCATTGTTATTGGGCAGAAGCTGTGCATACTGTTGTATACATCATGAACAAAACTCCGACTACTGCTGTACATCAAGTTACACCTGAAGAGAAGTTTACAGGTAAAAAGCCAAACTTATCATATCTGAAAGTTTTTGGCTGTATTGCATATGTACATGTTCTAGATGAGTTGAGGACGAAGCTTGATCCGAAAGCAGAAAAATGTGTCTTCATTGGATATTCCCTTGAGCAAAAGGGGTACAAATGTTATAACCCACTCACACGACAAGTGAAGGTGAGTAGAGATGTGGTATTTGATGAAATGTCAAGCTTCTATGCAGATGCCAAAGAAGGACTGAATCTTGAACCAAATGACAAAGAAAATGCTGAAAAATCTAGTGCAGAATCTCAAGTTTTGAGTGGGCCGGATGCATCACCAAGCACTAGTTCCAACTCAAATCCATGGAGTGGAAGATTGCGTGGAAATTTCAGTCCAGCAAATTCGTCAAATACATCCAAGAAAGGTAAAGAAAAGCTTTCTGCTGGTAGTAAAACAGGTGCAGGTTTTGAAGACGTTGATGGAGATTCAAGCGGTTCAGAAAAGAGTCTTGATGAGGAACTTGGATTGCCCTCTGTGAAGAATCCAGGAGTAAGAAGGGCACATGCAGATGATACAAGAAGAAGTGACCCAGGACCAAGAAGATCTGGGAGGATGCCTAATTCAGTGCAACGATTGACATATGATAGTTACATGGCTCGCCATTGTGCCTACATGACAAAGGTAATACAAGATGTTGAACCTTCTTGTTTTGAAGATGCAATTGGTAATGTAGATTGGGAAAAAGCTATGGACGAGGAGATGGCTGCACTTTATGGAAATGATACATGGAAGTTGGTTCCATTGCCGCAAGGAAAGAAATCCATAGGCTGCAAATGGGTTTACAAGGTAAAGCATAATGCTGATGGTAGCATAAGCAGGTATAAAGCACGATTGGTAGCTAAAGGTTATGCACAGACATATGGCATTGATTATGAGGAAACATTCAGCCCTGTAGCTAAAATGTCTACTGTCAGAACACTTGTTGCATTAGCTATAGCAAAAGGATGGACTTTGCATCAGATGGATGTGAAGAATGCTTTCCTACATGGTGAGTTATAGGAAGAAGTATATATGGACCAGCCACAAGGATATGAAGATTCAAAGCATCCAGAATATGTTTGCAGGTTGCAAAAGGCTTTGTATGGGCGCTCCGCGTGCATGGCATGCAAGGATTGCTGATTACTTAACCAGCATTGGGTTTTCTATGTGTGATGTAGATCACTCACTGTATGCAAGGAAGGTTGATGATGGCATCACTATTGTGGCTATTTATGTTGATGATCTGATTGTAGGTGGTGATAATGAAGAAAGCATCAAACAGGTAAAGAAACTTCTTATGCAAGAATTCGACATGAAAGATCTTGGTGTGCTGCGCTATTTCTTGGGCATTGAGTTTATACATAGAGAAACAGGTATATGGATATCGCAAAGGCAATATGCCTTGAATATGCTGCAAAAGTATGGTATTGCTGGTTGTAAGCCAATTTCTATGCCTTTAGATCTGAATTTGAAATTGGATACTACATCAGGTGAAGCATTGGAAAATGCTACTATGTACAGGAAAATTGTGGGAAGTCTTATATATCTTACAATTACAAGGCCTGATTAAGCTACACTGTTGGACTTGAAAGTTAGTTTATGCAGGTTCCTAGGAAACCACATTCGGATGCTCTGAAGCGCACTCTACGTTATGTGAGTGCTACTTTGGATTATGCATTTTTTTATGAAGCTGGTGTAGATTTGCAGGTTCATGGATACGCCGATGCAGATTGGGCTGGTAGTACTCCAGATAGAAGATCTACTAGTGGCTTTCTTTTCTCACTTGGAGGTGCAGCTATTACATGGAGCAGTAAGAAGCAACCCACTGTTGCTTTGTCGAGTACAGAGGCTGAGTATAGAGGTGCTGCAATGGCAGCATGTGAGGCATCATGGCTGGAGATGTTATTTGCAGATTTAGGTGTGGAAGTGCAAAAGCCTATCACTATCTATTGTGATAATCTTAGCAGCATACAGTTAGCACGGAACCCTGTTTTCCGTGCTAGAACAAAGCATATCGAGGTACATTATCACTTCATCAGAGAGAAGGTATTAGCAGGTGATATTGATCTTGTTTATGTGAGAACAGATGAGCAGGTTGCTGATATTTTCACCAAAGCACTTGGAGCTGAGAAGTTGAAGAAGTTTCGGAAGATGCTTGGATTACAAGATATGGCATTGAGCTTGAGGGGGAGTGTTGAGATATCAAGCTCAACATGTGATGATCCAGGATGACACGTACTAGTTTTTCGTTTCTCTGACATGTATAGTGGTCACGCCGGTATATGTCAGGGATACTTCATTGAGCTTTATTAGATTTATCTACCAAGAGTGATGGCACATTTGTTTCTTGCCAGCTCACTCATTCGCGGACATTAGGTTTTTCCTTATTTACTGGTCTTTATATATTGCACTGGTTGTATTCTTGTTTTTAGGTCATTCTTGTACATTCTTTTTATGTAATAGAAGAACAAGAAGAAGATCATTCTTCCTTGCCTCAATCTGTGTGTGTGCTTCTCCTTGAGAGTGAGAGTGTGTGTGTGAGCTCTCTTCCTTATCTCCTTCCTCGTGACAGCTTCCTCCACCTCTTTTAACCCCTTGTCCAAATGTCCTCGAGAACTCCTCAATGATTTCTTGGAATGAACTCGCTACAAAGGTTAAACACACTTGTATGACCTTGTTTCTAGTGTCTCAGATTTGGTGAAGACAATCCAACTCAATTTTGATGTGCTTGAGAAATCATAGAGTTCCTTGAGTACTGCATCTTGTGCTATTCTATTGATGTCCCACCTTATGAGGGTAAGTGGGTCCCGTGTGAACTTTTTCTCTACATTCCTAAAGGTGATGAAGCCTTTATGAAGCGTCTCAAGTGCTTCATGTCAATTGCTAACAATGTAGGGCATTTGTTAGATGAAATGGTTTCTTTGATAAAAAACTTAACAAAAAGAAGAGGATGGGTAGTAGGTACCTCTCTTATATTTCCACAACAATACTTATTATGAATGAGGAGCCAGAACCTACACCTATGGATCTCCCCAACCTTGTCATAGGGGTATTTCTTCATGAAAAAAATGAGCCTCATTATGAGGTCATAAACTTAGCCAAAGAGAGTGGCACGGTGCACCCAGAGTTCCCTAGTGGTGTGGAGGACAAATTCTGTGAGAAATCAAGCATGGAAGAGCACCCACCATCAAATCTCAATCTATTAGGAACAACCTTTTGCTTCCCTCTGCTACTCGAACAACGTCCGCGAGCACACACACAGAGAGATGTCCATTTTTCCACCCAGCCATCGTCCGAAGTTGCTCTCTTGAAAACCTCTTATGAGAGAGAGCTATTACTCTCTCTTCTACCAACTTATGTAATGATACTCATAATATGCTATGTGGTATGAACCAACCTAGTGAGTATCATATGACATTTCCTTCCCCTTGAAAGCATTTTTGTCCTCAAAAATGTAGATGAAATGTTCGTAATGGTAGAAGAAAGTGCTCGGACTCCCCTGAACCCCATGTACTCTATGTACATGGTCATCTATGTGTGTTGTTTTGCCGTATCCTTCCCCTTAAGAAGCCTCATGAGAGATCATCTCAAAGGTGGGAAACCGTCTCAGTGGTGCCTATTATCTCCCATGTACACTGAACTTCCAAATTATCACTCCCATATCATATAACATCACCAAAATGACCTAAATCCATATGATGTATCCTCTATGGAGTAATAATATTAAATGCAAGTGTAAAATGCCAAGCTTATAAGCTTGACCATACCAAAGTGGAGATGTTAAACCATACTATCCTTGGAAATATAGAACAAAGTCCCATAACAAGTGACTTCAAACCCATCTAGGACTAAATGATAGATTGCCATCATAACACTCCAGGCCTTCCTAACCTTGAGTGTAATCACAAGTAGTAGTTTTGTCTAAACTACCGTGTGAACTATGCAAATCCATCATCTAGCTCATGGTAGTAAAATGCAATCTCTACATTTCACCAACCAAGAAGACTGTGGTTTTTCATTCATTACCTGTGGACTAAGTTCTATTGGAAGAGCATCTATTGGAACTCGTGCAAACTCTAATATTTCTCTTCCCTGTAGTTTGCCATATGAATGCAGAAAGCATTCCCTTTTGAGATTCAGATAATTCCTAAGTACCCATCCTCCTAACTGATGTTTACTCATCATACTCAGGTACCCTAATAGGTTAGATATATCTCTATCTCCTATAAACCCTAAAGAGAAGAGTCATAACTCTACTCCCAATCTAACTAATGTCAATAACTAGATCATCTCATCTAGTCAAGAACCATCACTAGAATATCATAACTGCTTCTCTCTAGAGTCTACAAGTGAGACTCAATTTAACCATAATTATTAATTGATCTCCCTCTTGTCTTTGATAGAAGAGTGCCCCTTCTATCTAGACAACTTAAAAGTGAGAAAGTCTCTCTATGTCTCTCTGTGTAATCTCCTCTAAGGAAAAGAGCTCTGGTAGTGGAATCTATTCCACTTTCCCTTTCCCTTTGAAGGAGACTCATTTTGAATCCAATTACTCTACTCATCCATAACTGAGAACATGCACATAAGTTCTCCATGTTTCCCTTCCAAAATAGTGGAGAAAGAGACTCTCATGTGAAGGAAAATTATACTGAAAAGTAGAGTAAATGAATTCGTTCTGAATATAACTAAGAGATATTTTCTAAACACCTCTTCTGTCTAAAGGAAAACATACTCTATTCCTCTCCCATGAAGAAATCATGTTTTCCTTTCCTTCTTTCTCTCTCAAAGAGTAGGAGCTAAAGTTAGACCACTTTCTCTCATGAATCTCTAAGCTGATTCCCACTTTCTCCTTTCCTTAAAAGAGAAACTCATGAATTTATTTAATCCTCTTTTCCATAACTAATACATAATCCTTCATTAGACATATTCCTATGAAGATGGAGAACAGATCTCCCCTAACTAATGAAGGTGTATGTAGTGAAGAGTGGAGAAAATAAATTGCTAATAAGGTTCCAAGCCCTCTGCTAAAATGATCAGCAATGATATAAGATGATACCATAAACACATGTGTATACATATTAAAGATACCATGCCAACCATCCTCTGTGCATGGATCTATACAATCCAATGAAACTAATGGAATTATGCTTCTTGAAAACCACAACATGAGTATGTGATATCCATGGTGATAAAATCACCTATCACATTCTCTACTGGAAGATTTATATCCATGGTGATAAAATCACCTATCACATTCTCTACTGGAAGAATAAATCTTCCCTAAACTATGAAGGATAACTCCTAATACTAAGGAGATGTCTACTAAGAGCTCTCCTCTGATCTAGTGAGACATGATGCCATGAATGATGAGTCCTTTTCTCCATGGTCATAGAAGAAGAGTGCTCAAAAGGAAGTCATTTCCACCGTCCCATACTAGTGAAAACTTCTTCCAATTCACGGTGTCATAGCTACACTAAACCGAATATATATTCCAAACATATATAATGGAATATATAGGTGGAGTCTAATGAATCCCATATCCAACAATCATGTCGGTGGGCTCAAATGAGTCCCATGTCCTCAAACTAGTTAGTTTGGTTCTAGTCAATATGTGACAATGGATATCCCTTTCTGTTCCAAACCAACTTGTTCCTAGGTACCAAGACTAAGTCTAAGTACTTCTCTGTAGATCCCGATATACATATATATTTATTGGGTACCCCAACTATTCCTGACTAAGGGATCTATGCTCTGAGTCATAGAGCTAGTGCCATACCTATGGCCTTCCTAACCATCAACCGAATCACATAGCACTCGTCGATGCTGGAGATTATCATAAATGTATCTCCCGTGCCTGTATGCAACTTCATATAACCTATAGGATTGCTTGTGCACATTACTAATGGTGAAGGTGTAACTCCTTCTCTTAGCAATCCTATAGTCTAAATCCATAAGGATTATGTGTAGGGATCCTGTTACTACTGAAGTTGCCTTATGTATCATACTCTAATGGTACTATGTCCATCAAGTACATGCTTATAATCATGCCTAAATCTTATTGATGTTTGCAGAAAAGGCATGTTACCATGCCATAACACTCTTACCTAAAGGCAAGTGCGTATATAATGCCATGCGGTAGGAAAAATTTCGACAACATTTCCCCAGATCTCAAAAAAAAATTAACCATAAGCTCAGTGGCACACAGGCCACCCAAAAAACATAGGGCTTGATAGGCCCATGTCATGCACGCCATAAACTCATATATGAATTCCATAACCTGCAAAAACATAAGAGCAATTGCTAGCAACAATTCTCTATGTTGCATAGCCATATAGTTTCTGTAATCCTCTTTCCTGCAAACAATCAAAAAGTGTACTTCTCGTCTATTGATCCATACTTTTAGAAATTAAACAATGATCAACATTTGATGTATGCAATCCAATCTATGCATGTTATAGAACATGCCATAACATAAAGTAAACTGCCTAAAGCATACCGCATACGTCCCTAATAGTTTGATTTTGGAATTGCATGCATCCAATCGTTCTCGACAAGCTTCGAGACCTCTTCACCTTCCTCCTCAGGTCCTAACATAACTTTGAAGTGTCCGAAAACATCGGAGCACTCCCCAAAACATAAAGCATGGTCAGGTGATTACAAAAATAATGCAAATTTTGTCAAAAAATGCATTAGTAATCCTTCTGCAAAAACGACTTTTGGACCTGCAAATGTTCATAAACTGCGATATATAGCATGTGCAAATATTTCCAAGTGAAATTACTCAAATCGCCTTTCCGGTTTGAAAGATATGGCTCCCGAAATGTAGTCACCAAAAACTATTCAGACCTTGCAGACCTGTTCAGACCTGAAAAAGTTTTTTATTTCCAAAATTTCTTTTCATAAACTGAAAGTAGACCTTGTGCTCTTCGAAACGAGCCATAGCACGTCCAATTTGGACTTTTCTAGCCCAAGATATGGCCATTCCAAGCGGGACATGCCAAACTAGTGGACTGTTGGAGGGGCTGGAAAAAGTGTGAAAATATGATTTTTGGGATTCCCAAAAGCATTCTTCCATCAAGCAAATGCTAAAATTCTCTCCATAATCTCAGAGAGTGGTATATGAAGATGCTTAGGCCTATTTTCACCTTTCCAAATCATCCCTTCGTGCATGCTAATTCGCTCCCCAAAAGAGGCCTAAATCAAGATTTTTGCTTTAATACAAAAACTTAAATGGGAGCTCTTAGCAAGTTTCTAATCCACTATAAATGTGCATTTCTCTTGGATTTTATACAATAATCCATAGAAAGCCTCTTAAATGATCTTTATTCTTACTCCCAGAAGTGGAGTTTGGCCAAAATTAACATCTGAATTTTTCCAAAAAGTACGGAAAGGGGGTTTTTGAGGAAGTAAAATTCCTCCTTAACTTATCATTTTGATGAATCTAATGATTTGCCTAAGAAGTCCATACACCATACTCTCAGTGTATATACTTTTTCCCATCCATCCGTAGCTATTGCACCTTTTTTTTCCTCTTTCAAAATAGGAATTTATTAGATTTAGGTGCTGAAATTTTTTGTCAAACTGTGATGGAAGGGGGTTTTGTGGAGCTTCAAACTCCCATCAAACTGAGGTATCTTTTGGATTTCTCAATTGTATATGGAAGTCAATATACTAGCTATAGGTATGCATGATTTTTACTACCAATCTATGAAAAATACCTTTTCTTTTCCCTTTCCCAAAATGGCTACTTATCCAAAATAGCTCTTGAAATTTATGTAAAAATCATAAAAATAGGCTACTTTGGAGATGCCCTAAACTTGTTTTTTCTTGAATTTTAAGGTATTAACTCTTGTTGGGAGTATATACCTCATACTCCCATATGCATGACTTCCGTGAAAGTTCTTGCCCTCAATCCCTTCATTATGATTCTCAAAAAGGAAAACTTCTTACAAAAATTTCAAAGCATTCAAACCTGGAGAGTGAGGTTATAACTCCTTGTTAATTCACCTAGAGGGAGGTATCACTTTTGATTGCTCCTTGTTTCTTTGATGATCTTCTCATCCTTCTCACATCTGTGTGCGGGCATCCGATGAAGCAAAGCAGCAAGGGAAGCTCAACCTTTATGCATGTTCGCTCCTTCCTCAAGTACTTCTCTTTATCTGGTTACCACTGGTTACAAGGAGAAACTCCATAGCACGGTGTTATGAGATCGAATACCAATGGCAACCGCTATGATGAATATGTCAATCTCCTTTTTGTACATCTGCTCACAGACGGCGTTCTGCACGATTATCTATAAATTTGCAGAAATTTATATGATCACCATAGAGGAATGGCCTCTTGGATAGATGGCTAGCCTCTCTACCAAGTGGCGCGGGTTCAATACCCACGTAGCGCGATCACGTGGATGACCTTTAGCTCTGATACCACTATTAGGAACAACCTTTTGCTCCCCTCTCCTACTCGAACAACGTCCGTGAGCACACACACAGAGAGATGTCCATTTTTCCACCCAGCCATCGTCCGAAGTTGCTCTCTTGAAAACCTCTTATGAGAGAGAGCTCTTACTCTCTCTTCTACCAACTTATGTAATGATACTCATAATATGCTATGTGGTATGAACCACCCTAATGAGTATCATATCACATTACTATTAGGAACAACCTTTTGCTCCCCTCTGCTACTCGAACAACGTCCGCGAGCACACACACACAGAGAGATGTCCATTTTTCCATCCAGCCATCGTCCGAAGTTGCTCTCTTGAAAACCTCTTATGAGAGAGAGCTCTTACTCTCTCTTCTACCAACTTATGTAATGATACTCATAATATGCTATGTGGTATGAACCACCCTAATGAGTATCATATCACATTACTATTAGGAACAACCTTTTGCTCCCCTCTGCTACTCGAACAACGTCCGCGAGCACACACACACATAGATGTCCATTTTTCCACCCAGCCATCGTCCGAAGTTACTCTCTTGAAAACCTCTTATCAGAGAGAGCTCTTACTCTCTCTTCTACCAACTTATGTAATGATACTCATAATATGCTATGTGGTATGAACCACCCTAATGAGTATCATATGACACAATCCTATTGAGCCCACATTCCCAAAGGTAGAAATTGAATATCTCTCCATCATCCTTGTGGATGGAGAGGAATTTAATTTCCTTCATGATATAGAGAAGGCATTCAAACTCCATCTTCATGAATGACTAAGTCTTTTCTCGATAATGTCAGATATGCCACTTGATAATACATGTGATCTACTTGAAAAGTAATCTATCCCACTATGTGATTTTGTGATAGACACCATAGCGATGATGTGTGAAGATATTCTAAAAGATGATAATAATTACACTACTGAAGAAGAGTACAATGCAGTGTGAGAGAGAATAATGAAGAATAAAGTTGCTACATCCCTTGTAGGAGAGCAAAGTGCAGATCATGATCTTAAACACCCTGCAATGTGATCAACTAATTATTTTAACTTGGATCCCATATGTCCAAGTTATGTCTAAGGATCTTATATGTCCTTAGATCCTTAAAAAAAATGGACTAAGTGATCTCATATGTCACTAGTCCCCCTTATTAAAAACAAAAGGGTCATCACATGGTGGGGGGGGTGTTGAGAGTTCCATGCTCCACCCTTTTGTCCAGAGCACTCTCATTCTCAAGCAATCACATATATCCCACATGCAAGGAAATCTTCGCGAACTCCATATAAACAAGGCCTCCCTTCACTCCTCTTAAGTCATTCCAACCTAGCTCATTGCCAAGAGTGTGCTTCCTCTCCTAATGGAGTCTTCATGCTCTTAGAGCAACTTATCTAAGTTTTTTCATATTAATCAAGTTCACAATGTTTTCATTTCTTTTGTTCCATCCTCGTTAATCTAATTAATATGTGATTAATAGTAGATTGGAGTTGTTTTCTTTATTTCAACAGTTCTTTCATGGCTTCATGCTCATCCGAGTTGCAATCCTTGTGCAAGTCACTGCCAAATGGGCTCTGGTCTCACTGTCATGGATGGCTTTGCCTACGTGATCTTTAATCATCTCTAATGCAGTTCTCCCGGTATCCTTGAGTAAGGGGACGTTGCCCTGAAGTAGCGAAGACATTGCATTGCCTCTGTGCATTGACGCCATCGACAATGAATGCAAAGGAAAAAATGCGTAATTGACTGCGCAGACAACAGAGACATAGCACGGCAGTACAAGTTGATCCCATCGACAATCAATGCAAAGGAAAAAAAGCGTAGGTGACTAAGCAGAGGACAACAGAGAAATAGCACGGAAGTACAAGAAAGAGGCATGAATGAAATGGGTGATCTGGGAAGCACGAACGCGGCATGAAAGTCATGGCAGTTTTTATATGTCTGTTACACAAGTTAATGGAGGCAAGAAACGCGGGCTCTGCGCATGAAATGCGGAAGGAGGGGCTCATGACTCATAGGCGCACAAGGCCGTTATCTTGCGATAAAACCATATGAAAGATGCATGAGATGTACAGAGAGAGAACAGACAGAACGATGGAATCGTACAAGACGACGCGTAGGGAGAATAGAACCGTTGCATTGTTATGGTGTGACAATAGAACCGTTGCATTGTTATTGTGATAGCATTACATATATATAATCAAATTTGTGTCTGTTCATATTCATATGCCGGTAGGCACTACACATCTTGTCTGACATTTCAATTACCCCCACCAGAGGCAACTATCAAAACCAATGTAAGACGAGAAGACGGAAGAGCTATCAGATGGAAGAAGTTTCAGTAGATGCAAAATATATTCAGAACCGTAATCTTGAAAAGTGGTCCCTGATTTCTTCTTTTCAATGGCATACTTTGCTCTTGTACTTTTACAACGAATACGGTGCCTAAAATATCCATTCTCCTAATGGCATAATTCATATTAATGTAAGGAACATATTATGTTGGATCGCGATTCGCCATGTGTACCTCGAGTACGCTTCACTGCCAGCAAGGCCAATAAGTGTGTCGATTCCAAATTCCAATGAGGATGCGTCGGTTACGGCCACGCCCCCACGTTGTAACTATAACCACCTGATTAATCAATGATCATAGCGTCGTTCTTGGTATTCCTGCGTGTGTATGCCTTCGGGCCTGTGAGGTTCTTGTGTACAGCAAGTTTCTATTAATGTAAGGAACATTATCTCGTTCAGTGTACGTGCAAGAGACTATATATATATCCCTTGTAGTGGACATCGCTTGTCACCTGAGAACTCAATGAGAAATAAGGGAGAACTCTCTACACGTTTACAAGTATAGAGAAGAATACATCTTTCATGGTTCCAATTTTAAGTCATTGAGAACTCCATCAAAAGAGAGAACTCCACATTCTGTGTGTGCGTTTGCGATGGAAGCACTTTCCGCCACTCATTGCAACGGTCATTATGTCTCCATATACCCATTTCATAGGCATGATAAATTTTAGGACACCTCCATGCAAAGACGGTGCAGGCTGATTCAAGACTGTGAAGGTTTGATGATACACAAATCTAACAGCAGCAAACGATCGATGTAGGTGCCATGGTTGCTCAAAGTTGGAGAGGCACATCTATCCGAGAAATAATCGGGAGCCGTTGGCACTTTGAATACAACAACTGTATATTATAATTGAGGTGGAGGATACTTCCATTGAGGTAAAGGACCTGCTAGAAGAAGATTATGTAAGAGTGGTCCTGCCTGCATCACCGCTTGCAAGAGCTTTCCCTTCTCTGGCAATGCATCAACTTCAAAAGTGGTTATTTGAGGCTGAGAACAGCCAACTTGATCACCTTTCGTCCGCGCAGAACTGGAATGTGATCGTGCAAATGTTGGAACTTCGGGCATAAGCGTCAAATGGGGTATCAGATGTGGTCGCGCACCATTTTGTATCTGCATTCCACTGGAATATGATCCTGTAATCCTTGAAGTATGAGGCGTAAACCTCAAGTGGGGCATCATAACATGCTGTTGTGTACTATTTTGCAGTGGGACTGCATGAGAACTGTAGAGCATAACTGGGTGATGCATACAGCCAGGAGAAGGTGAGACCATCGGAGGCTTTGAAAAATCTGACTCAACCTGGGCTTGTCTTGACCCTGCACTCGAGATGCAAGAAGATTGAGTTAAGGGTGCTTTTGAATCATCGGATGATGCATCCAGATCGCATGGTGACTTTCGAGAACGATGCGTTCGCAAGTCAATCAGCCCTAAACTCTGATCTTTCTCCGTGCTTACATTCTCATTCAAGATGTCCACGTGAAATTGCTGCTGTACTGAGTCACCCATGGAGATGCAAGTTGCAGCTGGATTCTGTTCCAGTGCGAAGATGTCTTGCGACACAGGACTCCCATGGCATATTCTTGTGTCATGCTCAAAGATAGAAATATCAGCCTTCTCATCAGCCTGGCTTGGATCCCGAAATGAAATGGTATCATTCGTGGGTGATGCAGGATAGGTGAATTTAGTACTAGATGCAGAAGTTGCAGATGCAGAGGGAGGCAAAATATTATTCGGAGAAGCAGCAGCAGCAGCTCCGACAGAGCCTTGGGTAGATGAAGAAAGGTGCAGAATGCATGCTTGGAGTTTGCTGCACTTCATAAGTGCTTCATCCCTCTCTTTCTTTAAAGCATCTAAAAGATTTTGAAGGTGGCATATCTTAGTCTCACTGATCCTGCTTTGTAATCGGGCAGTCTCACGGACACTCTCAAGCTCCATACTCACAGCTGCTAACTTCTGTTGTAGCTCCTCAACAGTCTGCTCAGCCCAATAAAGTCCCAATGTTAAATCTATGAAGAAACTTCAATGCACATGGTCAAATAAGCCTCGGCACATTAACAGATCACGGATAGAAACATACAAGAATAAACACCGACAGTTCCTATCAATTCCCTTTGAAAAACTAGCATATTAGTGACCAGCCTGATTCACAAAGATATTGTGCAGCTGGGCGAAGAACAATAAACCAAGGAAGAAATTTCAACAGGATGTCTAAATAGCTTGGATATAATTAGTGATACAAACTATGCGCAATACATATCCACGGTCTATGAACGGGTTCTCAGCAACATTCAATGAACTGTCGATATGAGGAGACCAAGAGTGCACATTGAAATGTCTCCATAAATGAGCATTGAAGCTGGCAAAATACCTCTCCAGTTGCTGGCCACGCAATGGGTGAGCCAGGAAGGCTTGCATCCATAAAGATCGATGCCAATGAGGTTTCCATATCCGCACACAACATCACGTTTCCCCGAAGCTAGTACGATTCAATCTATTTACTTCGAGACGTCTGATGAAAATTCTTCCAGAGATACACCTGCTCAACTCCGCAGCTGGCAAGGACCGATCATTCAAACATCTTGCATGAAAGCAGATGAAGAACATAAGCGAAAGTACGGAGCTGCAGATGTACACTCCCCCTGTTTGAAAATGACCCATTTAAAGCCTAAAATATGTGCGTCTCCACGTGGGATTATGACGGCTGAACCCAACAATCACGAATGATGGGCCTTGACATGATGCTTTGTCGGCTGAGTTGTTGGAGGAGAAAACCTATTTTAGAAACAATCAAAGATCTGCCCATCCATTGGTCTGTTGGGGCGTTTCCAATTCCCAAGTGGCCCGTCCTAACTACGAATTCTAAGCGCCAAGCTCCACACCGAGAGAGACCAGGCAGCTATCTCATTCTTCATGAAAAAGCCTTAAAGGTATTTACGCTTTTTGTCTCAGATCTTACAGCTGTAGCGGATATGGTGATGTTATCCTTCTTATTTGATCGAAGTATGTTCAAGGTTCAATTCAAAAGCGTGGTAAAGCGAGCACTAGGGACCGTAAAACCGCTTCGTCCATAGCACCGAAACATACTACACAGTAGATCATCAAAATAGAACATTATACATTCATCATCATCCCTTAGATATTTGGTAAAATCATCGTTATACCATACGATGCATGTAACTCCAAAAAAATATCATGCCCTTCAATGATTGTGGCGATCAGGGCAGCACGTCTTTGGAATAATGAAAAGCTGAACGCTTTTGACATGCAAGTATGAGACTCAGGCACGTAGAGCCATAATACAAGACATGGAGTTTTTCTGAATCGCGAAAAGGTTCTCCACACATGGGGCGTTTCGAAATCACCCAAAAGGTTCTGCCGATTTCCAATTCTGTCTTGCAAAAGAGGTCTTGGCACATTTCGACGGAACTTTGATGAAAAATGGGTATGTTCCACCTAGAAACGTTGAAAAAAGATGTGTGTCGCGGCGCACAAGACTGAAGAATAATATTGAACTCAAAATTTTGTCCCTCTTCGTTATGTGAAGCAAGAAAACAATGGAACACGTGTGTATAACAGACCAGAATCTATGAGTTTTTTGATTGATTTTGTACCACGTAGAAGGTGGAACTTTTGCAACGTGGTAGGAGAAGCTCCGAACAATTTTGGCATTTCAGTGCCGTGAGGTGGAGAGTAAAAATAGTTGTGCCTCTACTCTTTATGTGAAGAGCTATGTCCATGTGTCATATGATCATTGAAAAGAGCACTTCTTTTTTGAAGACTTTCGCCTTATGTGAAACAAGCCTTAGTGGGGGATCCAATTAGTCGGGCCAACAAAGGAGAGGGTCCCCTAGCACATAGGAAGCACCTTAACTTTGCAAACAGAACCACAACCTCGTGTAGATAGATATCAAAAGAGCTTCTTTGAGGCCCGGCAATGGGCATACACCCTCCACAATAGTGTGTATTTTTCTTGGAATTTCGAACATGAATCGTGTAAGTCCATTAAATGCATTTGAATTTGTCATAGAGGACATTATTGAGAACCTCTACTATTTCAACATATCGAACTCAACACATGGCATCATAGGGTGTTATTAAACATTAATTTACTTCATTATATCTCTAGAGTGTGTGGATCGTATTATTGAAATACTTCACTTGCATATCTTGCTTATCAATAATTATGATGCCATATTTTTCTAGTTTATAGTTTATTTTATTATTCGTGAACAATTAAGGAGTTTTACATGGACGCTTATTATTCAATCAAATTATTCGATACTACCTCAACTTATTTGGAGATAGCCGAATTATGATCGAACTTATTTTGATTGAAAATCATTTCAATCCAAAAAATTAGGGCAAAAAACGACTAAAAAGGGGTTGTTAGCTAATGAAGGATTAAGGAAATTAACAAATAGAGTCTTTCCACGTGTACAAGAATATAACATTGGTGTCTTGTTTAATCATATGATGAAATTCTTTATTTAAGACAATAGGTTCTACAAGCACCACGAAAGTGATGAAGATCCTTGTATTCAGTGTATAATTTTTCGGTTTGATGCAAAAAAAAAGATATTTTTGCACACCACACAATGCATAGTTTTAAAGTTCCAAGAAGGAAATGATTTTTGAAGATAAAAAATACTTTTGGGTTCACAAAATTCCATGGCCATTCGGCGACACGGTTTACATCAAATCAAAAGTTTCCATGTGTACAAAGCCTTTTTATCTATAAATGCTGCCAAAGTTTGTGAATGTCGGTTTCTCGCTTTGAGCATTCTTCTTCTTCTCAATTCGAATGGCTTCTTCTTGTCGTTGTCCTTCCAGTCGTGTAACCTCATGTGAGGTTTACAACAGAAGAGAGGATTCTTTGTGGAAACCTCTTTTTGTGAAGGTAAATGATTGGGTTACTATGCTTCCTAGCTGCAGAGGTGCACTTAAAGTTAAGCGTGCTAAAAGATACGACACAAGAAACCATTGGAGAGGATGTATTCTCAGTTTCTGGATAGCCTTAAGCTTGGAATCTGGATAGCCTTGGAATGAGAGGAGAGTTGTCCAGAATTTGAGTTAGAAGTACTGATTCATCCAGATTTTCAATCTAGAAATGTAAGGGAGCTGCTAGAATACCTTGATGAGGTATCATCACAATTCAAATTCTCAATTGATGATGCAATAGTTAGCATTAGATCAGAGAAAACATTATCTTGTATAACTTGCCTGCCACCCAAGGTGATCAAGTTCCATCACATAAGATTGTAACAAGCTAAAAAAAATTTGGTTGAACAGAAACCAAGATGTTCTTACATAATATATCTCCTTCTTTAAGAAGGTTTTTTTCATACTTACACTGATTTTTTTTTGTAGGATGGTGACTAAGAATGTGACTAATTACATCACTTCAATTATGTCTTTTTATGGACTATATTCATATTGGAATCTTTTTGTTTAATTTCAAGATTCTGATGAGGTTTCTTCTATTGTGAAATGATTATACAGGAACTTGCATGAATAAATTCTAGGTGACTCAAGAATATAAACCAAGAAATTGTTACATAATATGTCTCCCTTTTTAGAACCTTTTTCCACACTTCCATTGATTTTTCTTTGCAGGATGGTAACTAAGAATGTGACTCATTACATCACTTCAATTATGGATTTCTATGGAATATATTCATATTGGCATTTTTTGGTTTGATTTCAACATTCTGATGAGGTTTTAATGGTGCAATGATTATAAAGGAACTTGCATATGAGTAAATTCTAGAGGAACAATACTTTTACTTTTCAATAACTAGTTTCAATTTAAGTATTTGAGTCTATCCAAGGTGCACATTAGGTATGCATGAGAACTTTCTGTCTATCTATCTATCTATCTATCTATCTATCTATCTATCTATCTATCTATCCATTTACCTATCTTCTATCTCTCTCTATATCTCTATCTATCTATCTATCTATCTATCTATCTATCTACATAACTAGGAATGTTAAAGAGGTTGCATAAGCTCGTGCAAATTCCAAGTCAACTGATATTCAAAATACCTAGAGCATAAAGTTTAGTCATATTATAGTGTTGATGAGATTAGAGAAGATGACTGATTCAAGCGACTAGGGCAATCCGAGATTCTCGGATCATCCTTATTTCTTGAATTAGTCGTGTATTACAAACTATCGAAACATGCTTCAAAACGTGAATTTCAGATTGCCCTAGTCGCTTGAATCAGTCGTGTACTACAAACTATCGAAACATGTTTCAAAACATGAATTTTGCATTAAGCTTTGATTGATGAGCAATACCACTTTCCATGTGAACTCATCTTATGCATACTTGCCTTGAAAGGATGGTATAACAAAATGGAAAATGACACGATTGATACAAGCAATACAAGCCATTCGAAATTCTCTGATTGCACATATCGATTGTGTCATTAAACCTTTTGTATCCTCCTCACATTTAACTTCTTCACAAGAATAAAGCAAAAACACAAAATAGACATTTTGATGATGCTTGAACCATGCAATGAAGTCACTTTTGCTTAGTTCTCAAGAGGATCAATTCAACATTATATTACTCAAGGCATATAAATATAGTTACAATTGCCATCTTCCAGATGAAGATGGGCATAATTACATAGAATTTGTACATAAATAAATCTTCCAACATATGTTGGTTACACATAAGATTACAATGTTACATTCAAAAAATATAATGTTTCACCCTTCTTTTCTTTCCTTTTTGGAGCCCTGACCTCTGTGCTACTTGTGGCCCTTTTTGGAGCCCTGACCTATACTCTTATTCTTTGGCCCATGCTTCAATGGGGACTGAACAGGAAACCCTTTCTTCTTTTCTTCAGACTTGTTTTTATCTAGTGGGGTGGTGGAGGTGAGTCTCAATCATAAGGGCATATTCCATGTTTCATAATCGCATTTATTGCTCTCTCCCTAATCAAGATGACCCATGCATCTCCGTAGTCTGACAAGTTTAACTCAAGACTATAAAACCTTCTTTCCAAGAACCTTATTGCATTTGCAATCACTCCCAAGCCACATGAGGTGTTGCCTTTCTGTAATGGCACATGTATTTGAATGTATCCAAACCTTTTTTCTTCATTCAATTTAGGAATTCCAAGAAAATTCTGATCAATATGCATTTTGAGAAGCTTAGCAGCACTGCAAGGTAAACTTGAATTCAAAATGGATGGCAAAGCTTTAAAATAGAACACCAAAATGTAAGGCAAGGCTTACACTTTGCAATTTCCATGTTGTGATTGGAGAGAATTCATGAAAAGTGCTTGATATTCATTGAATTCAATGATAATAAGACTCTAGTGGCCCCTGATAATGAGTGGCATGTAAAAATAACTTCTCTATTAAGAAGAATGTTACTTATTACAAAATAGAGATGAATACTTACTTTTCAATATAGGGGTAGATAATGTATTCTACCCCTTCTGTAAAATTCTTAAGAAAGAATTTCACATCTCCCTCCTTATACAAAAAGAACTAAGTCACAAGAGGATCTATGATGAAAACTTTTCTTAAAACTGCTTCCTCACATTGTTGCAGAAGGAGCCTAGAATTTAAGAAATATAAATTCAATATAAGAAATAACAAATTAAGGAAAACATGAGCATTTTATGGCATGAAGACAATACCTGAGTGCAATATTGACTACACTATCAGATATTTCAACATTGAAGTCTCTCAACATTTTGTTGTCTTTAGGTCTTATATCAAGCATAAATTCCTCTTGCCATGGCATTACAACATTTACTATCACCTGCCCATCTCCCTTTTTAATAAGTTCTTTATTTGCCTTTTGCAGCTTCTGAATCTGGTTGAGGATAACATTTCCTCTGACAACAAACCTTGCTTTTTCTTCTCCTCCTCACAATTTACTGCATTTCTTCTTTCATTATCATAAGGGACCTAAGGGTGTACCTCTTCAATTACAATTGATGATTTAGGTGCTCATGCTGGAGGTATATTGAGAATATCAATGAGCTTTTGATCATGGTTCTCAATAGGCATAATAGATTTATCAAACTTATATCTGAGCCTTGATACAATCACATAATATTTTTCCATCAATGTCACCCTGTGACAATGAGTTGCACATATGTAAGCATCATTCATGAAGTCGATTGCAAAGTCTTCTACAGCTTCTTGCAAGTATAGAAGAGCTTGAGTTTGCCACTTCACGTTTACGAAGGATGTGGTCTTCATCATGGAATAGAGATTCGCTGAAATTTTCTTGACAACTCTCATGAAAGGAAGTCTGGGGATAAGGACTCCCACATACTTTTGAGCCCTTCTTATCTTCCTCAAACACTTAACATGGTAACATACCATTTTTTTTGAAGACTTATCTCATGTATCAGGGCCTTGACTAGTTGTCTGGGGAGAAGGTCCCTTCTCATCTTGATTTTGGCAATTTTGCTCTTGACCTTGAGGGTACAACTTCCTTGCTCTCTTCTTTTTCCTAGCCGTAAGCTGCATAAAAAAAGAGTTTAAAGCTTAGAAGAAATTTAAAAAGCAAAATAACTAATGTAAAAAGCCTTTCACAAAGCACTCGAGAAACACGACTGATGCAAGTGATTAGGGTCATTTGGAAATCGCCAGATGTCCCTAATCACTTGTATCGATCATGTTGGAAAACGGTTGATTAAAAAAGAAATTTGAAAAGCAAAAAAACTAATGTAAAGAACCTTTCACAAAGTACTCAAGAGACATGACCAATGCAAGCGATTAGGGTCATCCCAAAATCCCCAGATGTCCATTACAACATATGAGGGGCATACCGATGCTCCATATACTGACAGTCACACTCAGCGTTGGTATGGGCGTTGGAAAATGTCACTTAGAGATACCGACAGTCAAGGGACCGTCGGTATGACCGTTTTAAACGGACCGTCGGTGTGGCCCGCATCCGTCAATATATCCCTCGGTATATGCGTCGGTATGACCGTCGGTATAAGCATCGGTAATTTACTAGAAGTTACCGATGCATATACCGACGCTCTTACCGAGGCGTATATCGAGGCTGACTTTTAAACATACTGTGAAACTGAGAGCAAAACTTCACATTTTTGTGCGTGTCTGAGTACTATTTGTCTTCTGTCAAACTTGCGCGCGCAAAGCGAATTGCGACCTGCATTGTCTTGTGCACGCACACACACACACACAAATCTCTCTCTCTACACACACACACTCTCTCTCAGCTTAGATCTCACATCTTGGTAAGTGCTATGCGTACTGTTACCATTTGTGTTTCTCTATGCTTTAGGTTTTATAATTTCTCTTTTCTTTGATTTTGCAAAAGTTCTTTGGCTTCGATTGTTTGGAATTGGATGATAGGAGACATACATTATGCTTTGAGGACAACGATCCAAAAGAGGGACATACTTGTAAGTGATTGTTTTATTCTCTATTGATAGAGAGAGAAGGAGAGAGAGAAAGAGAGAGAGAGAGAAATGAGAGAGAGAGAGAGAAGAGAGAGAGAGAGAGAGAGAGAGAGAGTGAGAGAAAAAGAATAATGAAAGAAAGGAAGATAGAGATAGGAAAATAGAGCATACATACACACACACATTTACACATGCATACCTACACACATTTACACACACATTTACACATTTACACATGCATACCTACACACATACATGTACACACATGCATGCTTACATACACACACCTATACACACATGCATGCATACACACAGATACAGATATACACACATGCATACATACACACACACACACATGCATACACACATACATACACACACACATATACACATATGTATACACACATACATACACACATATACACACATGCATGCATACATACACACACATACACATACACACACATGTACACACATGCATCCATACATGTAAATACACATGCATACAGAAATATAGATATTTTAGGTCTAAATCTTTAAGATTAGGGTTTTATGGTTTTAACACCTACATAACATATATACACACATACGCATATACATATAATACATACATACATGTAGCTACATATGCATACAGAAATATAGATATTTTAGGTCTAAATCTTTAAGATTAGGATTTTAGGGTTTTAACACCTACATAACATATATACACACATACACATACACATATAATACATATATACATGTACATAAACATGCATACAAAAATATACATATTTTAGGTCTAGATTTTTAAGATTAGGGTTTTAATTAAATATATATAATTAAATATATATAATTAAATATATAAAAATAGGATTACGTAAGGAAAAAATCTGAATATATAAATAAATATATATATATAAAATAAGATAATTATATACATAAAGAAATATAAAAAGAACTAGTGTTTTAAATAATTTAATTAAATATATATAATTAAATATATAAAATTAAATATATAAAAGTAGGATTAAGTAAGGAAAAAATCTGAATATATATATATATATATATATATATATATATATATATATATATATATATATATATATATATATATATATATATATATATATATATATATATATATATATATATATATATATATATATATATATATAATAAGATAATTATATACATAAATAAATATAAAAGAACTAGTGTTTTAAATAATTTAAGGAAATATATATATAATAAAAAATATAAAAATAGGATTAATTAAGAAAAAAATCTGAATATATAATTAATATATACATGTTTTAGGTCTAGGTCATTTTGATTAGGGTTTTAGGGTTTTAACACCTATATAACATATATACACACATGCACATACACATATAATACATATATACATGTATATACACATGTGTATAGAAATATTCATAATTTAGGTCTAGATCTTTAAAATTAGGGTTTTAGGGTTTAGGCATACATATAACTCAATTAAGAGGAAAAAAATCTAAATAAATATATATATATATATATATAAAATAGGATCAATTAAGAAAAAATCCGAATATATAGATAAAAAATCTGATGAAGAAGTTCGTCTCGTAGGCGATGAACCACAAGGTAAGGATTGCAAAGAAAAATAGATGCAGCTTTCAGAGAGAAGGCAATGAAGTTTTGCATAGTTAACTCTGAGCCTATGCAGAAGTGGTTAGAAAGGTATGAGCTTGCCAAGGAAACTAACGCAAAGGAAAGAGCTCAATTTCGAAGAAATTGTTCCACTAGATTTTTGCCTCTTCTAGAAAGTCTTTGACCTCTTCCACCTTTTCCAACAAGCAGATGGCTAGATACAGCGGTTTCACAAGCAAAGGCAGCGGGTAAAGATATCTCTGAAGAAGAAGAAGAAATCACAAAAGGATGTGATTGGGAGTATATTAAATACGGTGCACTATGGTCTCACGGAGGACACTTTCGAATCGCACGAATCGATCAAAATAGGTCTACTTTTGATAGTGGAGTGATGGTGAATTTCTTGCAAAAAAGTAGAGCGAGTGCAAGAGATGATAATGCTCTAGAAGGCGAGCTAGATTATTGTGGTGTGATTCAAGACATCTTGAAACTATCTTTCAGAAAGTTTGATTACTTTTTTTTTTATGTGGAATGGTTCAAAGTAGTCACCTCTGGAAGAAATGCAACAGTGAGACGGGATAAAAGCGGTTTGCTTCAAGTCAACTCCACAAGATTATGGACAGATGAAAGGGATACATTTGTACTTCCCGAACACTGCAAACAAGTTGTTTTTATACCAGATTCAAAAGAACCAGAGTGGCTATTTGTTTTACAAGTCACTCTACATAGTAGACAAATTTTTGAGAACATAGATGTAGAAGAAAGTCCATCTCTAGTGCACTCAGAGATTCATTCGATAGTCGAGGAGGAAGAGATCATTGTTCGAGAAGAAGAGGTCATTGAAGAAGAGGTCATTGTTCGAGAAGACGAAGCAATAGACGATGATCAGGAAGAAACCAACATAGCAAGCGATTTAGAAGCCATCAATATAGAGATAGATATTCTTGGTGCATCGGATCTTCAAGAGGATGCTAGACTAGAGGACTTTTGAATAAAACACTTGTACGTACTAATTTTTGTTTTTTTTGTTTATTCTTTATATTACTTTTATTATCGCATGCTAATCATTTGAGTTCTTTTATTACAGAGCATGATGGGAGACAGTCCTCCAGTCACTCCACATTCCATGACAGAGGAGCATTTTTTGGAGTTCATCTCTCAGGTTCCTCCCGCGTATATGGCCGTTGCATCACAATATTGGATCGCTCGTGGTAGCACTCCTCCCGGCCTCACTCTACTCTCGTAGGAGGTATGTCTCCTAGCTTTGTGACTCCACCACAACCATCTTTTCAGCCATCTCCTACTAGGTCTACTAGTAGACATGTGGGTTCGACACCTCAGCCTGATACAAGTTCTAGCCCATCTCGTAGATCGAGGTCACGCTCTGGAGCAGGCGGTTCTAGAAGTGGATCTACAGGTAGGTCTGGAGGCGGAGGAGGCGGCTGTTGTGGAGGCAGTGCGACAGACGTTGTGTTGCCCGCTTCTACTCCTAGGACGAGTACCTTAGATGTAGGTATGCCATGCAGTACATCACGTGGAACACCACGTACACCTTGGGGTGCTCATGACCATGATGACTCCAAGGTGTATAGTATCTGAGATGGAGCTCTAGTGATGGATGCGGTTGGCAAAGCAATGCGTGCACGCATACAACAACTTTGCTCCATCCAATTTGGACACTCTATCATGCTGAAATGGAGTGAACAAGATAAAGATCGGAAGAATTATATCACACAGACGATTTATCAGAGTTCCGACCAGCCGATGAACAGTCTCTTGTCAGTTCAAAGTGGATTCTGCACAGCGCACGTGAGGTTATGTCCCATCGACGATCGGAGGCTCGTGATGCTTTCAGAGTAGGCTTACCAAAGCCTGTATGGTTAGATGATGAGGAGTGGGACGTGATTCATGACGAGCAGCAGCAAACTCCTGACCGATATCGCCAGCAGCGAGATGCCACAACCACACCTTTAGATACGGTTGGACCGTCACATTTGGGCAGCGGCGGATATTACACGATGCGTCATGAGTTTGTAAGTATGATTTCATTTATTGAATTTATTTGTGTTAAATTTCTCATGTATGTTCCTCTAATCTTTTGTATATTTGTTTCAGGAGCTGGCAATGGGTCGTCCTCCAACATGAATGGAGGAGTCTTACGGATATTGTCATGGGTTGATTGCACTATTGGAGAACTTGGAAGGATGCAGTGCGGTCATTTCATGGGAGCATTTGTAATGAGGTAATTAATTTATAAACTTGGTTTTTACTTGTTGTTTGTAATTTTCATGTGAATTTATCTCATTCCATTAATGTTCTTTGTTGCAGGACTGTTGATATGGAACATTCTTTGCATGTGTATGGTAGTGGAACACCAAAATTTTGAATTTGATTTTCATATGGAAATGCATTGCTTTGCCACATTTTGTAAATGCGTCATATATGACAGTGGTTTGCCACACTCTTGTACATGCTTCATTATTGAAATATATAACTTCTTTTATACATGGTTCATGGTTCATTCTGATTATCTCTTTTGTGTCCAATAATACTCTATTTTATGAAATCATATTTCGGTTGACATTAGAGTACACATCACATGTACTCGGTTTTTTTTTGGGCAAAGTGCATTTTCTTTTGTTAAGCAACATCATGGTAATGTTGTTGTAGCAAAAGACAACACACTCTGCCCAAATAGATTTTTGCAGATATGGTCATTGGTATACGCGATGGTACTCCCAGTAATGTCATCAGAATAAGCATCGGTACACTCAGCCAGCGATAGTATATGCGATGGTACACCCAGCAAAGGCATCGGTATGGGCGTCGGTAATACCGACGTTTATACTGATGCTCATACCGGTGCCCATATTGACGCCCATACCGATGCTCATACTGACACCCATACCGATGCTCATATCGATGCCCATACTAGCACCCATACCTGCGCTTTAGTAGGGACGCATATACCGACATCTACACCGACGTCGGGGCAAAAATAGGCGCGTTCATTTCCCTCGGTAAAAACCTTGGTATACGCTCGATCTGTTGTAATGCCAAAGCTTTTAACTTTGTTAAATTTTAAAATTCACATCAAACTTTTGAAATTGCTCTATAACCTTTCCTACTCACTCCAACACCATCACAAATCTCCTGCATTTGAGATGGTTCTAACACCAAATTCATGCCTTTCATGAGTTTTTGGAAAACAAATCATTTCAAGCATGTATTCTCTTTCAGTTTCAATAGTCTTAAAACATCATTTTGACTCATAATTTCATTACAAAAATGTATGCGCTCAAAACTATTCAACATACTGAAACCTAACACATTTGTCACATGATCTCTTACAATTTTCATTCTTTTCTTCTTTTGGCCAAATTTTTCAGTCAAATCTAGAAAAGGTGTTACTCGTTTTGACCGCATTCTCAAACCTATGGGAGTTTCTGTCATTTTTTGGAAAGATTCTAACTGAGAAGATAAAGTGGATAATTTGTATTCTAACACCCTCGTATGTAAATCCCTCTGATGTAGTGTGGTTTGTAAATAGTTTATGTATTTGTACATAATTCCTTAAAATCTCCTAGAGCCTTGAACAATAGCCTCGTAAACCATCCTCACCATCTCCTACAAATCTAATAAGATCATGAAGATTATGAAAAGAGGGATACCTTCTAGTTTGTGGATCAATTGGATAAACAGATCCATCTCTCCATATGTCGATATTGTTTTTGCCTTGTTTCCGCAATCCATCCACTTCAAAAGGTTGAAGAGCCCTTTGGAATACCTTTCTTGTCGTTGCATACTCATGACTACTTGCAATGTTGATATGGAACTTATCACAGTGATTTTGGCTAGTTGAAAGCTGAGTGAGAGTCTTTGGGTTGAGGTTCTCCATGGTCTGTTATGAAGAGTGACGCGAAGTGTCTAAAATGACGTCAAAGAGAGAAATAGGCCTGCTATGGAAAGTAGAATAAAAAAGTGTGAAACGTCGTAAGCACACATTATATAGGTACGTTATCACACGAGTTTCTCTCTGTTCAAAATTTGCATAACATACGTTTTAAATGAGCTTTCAAGAATTTTTTAAAATGATTTGACAACTTTAATCGAGATTAAGCACAACTAATTGAAATCCTTACACGGCCCTTTTTGGGCCGTTTTTTGCCCTAATGATCTTTCAATTAAAAGATTTCTCCATAGAATAATGTCCTAAAGTGTACTATCACTATAGTTACATTGTTTTTTGCAAACTCAGAATGTCGTACAAAATCAAGGTATAAATTTAAAAATGATAATAATATTTTACGAGTATAAAAATAAGAGAAATTATAGAATTTAGAGTTAAATAATGAGAAAATTATAAGAAAAGTAAAAGTACTAATAAATATTTATTTAAAATTTCTAAATTTACTTAGAATTATTAATTCCTTCTAAAAAATATGATTTTTTTATTGCATTTAAACTTTATTATTAATAATTAATTTATTTTATAATTTTTTATAGTTTAGATGCTATTGTGATTGTTTGAATCATAAATTGGTTCTTACTTCACTATAGTTTTGAAATTTTTTAGTCTTAGCTATATGCAAGAGAATTTGAAGTGTATGAATGTGTGTGTGTATGTGTATATGTATGTGTGCATTTAGGATTGCGAGTTACAAAGTATAGTGATTGGCTGACTCAACATTGATTCTTACTTCACAATAATATGTGTATGTATATGTACTTGTATGATTGTGAGTTAAAATCTAATGTGATTGTCTGACTCAACAATGATTGTTGCTTGACAATAGTATGTGTATGTGTGTATGATTGTGAGTTAAAAACGAATGTGATTGTTTGAGTCGACATTGATTTTTACTTCACAGATACTATACGTATGTGTGTGTATGATTGTGAATTAAAATATATTGTGATTCTTTAACTCAACATTGATTCTTACGTCACAATAGTATGTGTTTGTGTATATGTATATGTGTATGATTGTGAGTTAAAATCTATTGCGGTTATCCTCTTACTTCACAATAGAATACGATGTGTATTTATTTCTCATGTTTAGCTTTATTAAACCATCTTACAGTCGTTGATATGATCAACAATCTACATTGAGTCCAAGCCTACATAGCCTAGTGGTTGATGCTTTGAATCTCTAGGAGGAAGTCCTGAGTTCAAATCCTAGTTGGACATATCCATGAGTTCCCAAAGATGGGTGTCCATGAAGTTCCCCAAGATGAGTGTCTCTACCTTACGAGGTTGGGTGTGTGTGTCTTTCCAATTCATTGTACTAAAAAAAGAAAGGATCTACATTGATTCAAACCATTCCTTTGGAGAATATGAATATTGAATTCAAATTACTTCCATATTAGAAAGTTTAGCTTACTACACAGTAGATCATCAAAGAGCAACATTACATTCATCGTCATCCCTTAGATATTTATTAAAATAATCGTTATACCATATGATGCATGTTGCAAAAAAAAGAATGTGCTCTTGATGAATGTGGCGATCAGGGCAGCACGTCCTACTAAATCTACAATAATTAAAAGTTAAACCTTTTGCGCTAGAGCCATCAGCCGCAGGACTTAAGCGATTTAACAATGCATCGTCTCAGAATCACGAAAAAAGTTGTTTTCTGAATCGGCGAGGATCGTGCGAGTTTCCAATTCTGGCGGAAAAGCACCCACCGAGGTCCTCCTATTACTCGGCCTGACGGCACGCGATTTCGTCGCACCCGGAACTTTCTCGACCGGAGGTAGAGAATATCAAGAAAGCCATATAGCCATTGGCCAATAGCGAGCGAGCATCAGCCAGGCTGCGACAGATGGATTTTTTATGAACCAGCAAAAGGTTCTGCGCACATAGCTTTTCTCATCCAAGCGAAAAACGATGTGTCAGATTTCTGATTTGACCGATCTGTAAAAGACACCTCAGCCAGTGGCTGCTATTAGTCGTGAATCACTGTAGAATGGGAATCAGCTAAACTTTCTCAAGCTAATGACAGCCTCGTCTGGACAGATGTCAACTTTGGTCACGGGCGTCTTCTCAAGGTGTTGCGAGTCGCGACTCGCTAGCTGGTAAATTAAGAAGTTAATAAATCAAATAAAAGCCACTCCAGCATCCTACGGCATACATATGGATTCACCTAACCTCAATACACACCATCACGTGTATATATGTAACCACCGATCAATGAATGAACAACGTCCTTTTTTATACAGCGGTTGTTGTATACTTGTGTCTCTCTCTTATGGGGGGCACATGCTCCCTCCGACCACCCGAAGTACGATAAACCATGCACTTTTTGCCATGTTGTCAATCGTGTAACTTTGTAATATGGTATGGAAGGTTAGCCATCCGGTGATCCAAACGGTAATGCGCCAGTCCGTTCGGGTCACTCAATGGCCAAAAAATATCTTTTTTTATCCATATTGGTGCCTGCGATGATCACCCAGTGATCCAACGGTTCGTTTTGTATATTTATGAAGAACGCATCAAAGCATATCGATGAGTAAAAGGTGCTGGTGTGGCGTATCCTCCTGCAGCCCATTCATGTATGTATCATAGCACACATGCACAATCACCGTCTAATCATGTGTGATGTTGCAAGGTGCAATACAAGGCTACGAATCTTTTGTTCATTTTTTTTATAATGATGCATACATATGATGTATCATAGCAAACATGTACATTCGTAGTCAAAAGATTAAGACATGAAAATAGATTTGTAGGTTGTCTTATTAGCTCTAAAATTGTAAGCGATAGAACTTGTGTTTAAAACATATGATTTTGCGTTTAAAACATATGTTTTGCTTGTTATGAGGTCAAGAAACATATACCATTTTAATTTCAAATAATACATAATTTTCTCTATTACATATTTAGTTATCAATTACTACACAAACATCTCGTCATTTCAAAGCCTTGGAAAACAATAATTAAACTTTTGGATTTTAAGTGATATTCCAATCAATATGGAATTATATATCTTTGTTATTATTAGCTTATATGGTTTATCTTTAGTGAATGTAAGCCTGACCTACTGATTGATGGAGTATCACATTTTTATCGTTGTAACACAAATGGTGATTTTACTAAAGTCACACACATGTAAACGCAATGAAACTGATAGGCACATTAATAACCATGATTTTTTCTAGGCTGGTGAAAAGACATGGGATCTAATTTTGATGTTTACACTTCCATTTACAAATTTTGAGGCCTTAAACTCATATCCAAGCATTGTTCAAAATTTTTTTATGTTTATCTTATGGTTTTGATTTATTTGGTCTATAGAATTTTAAGTTACCAAAGTTGATAGGTATTGGTGAATAGTTGGGTTGACATGTGCCCTTAATTTTGGCCATCACAAGTTGGGTGACCCTTATGCATGTGCCTGTAATTCGGACGACCAAAGTTAGCTAGATCCATGTTGCATGTGCCCCTAATCTCCGTTCAGTGAACCAAAAAGTAAAATCTGGCCATCCAAAAAACTTTGCATGTGCCCTCCCTATCTGTCATATTCTACATGGTATCACTGTAATCGATGCACACAAAGCAATAGCATAACAACTTCTGGGCTTACCATATATCCTGCTCCTTCTGCATCATTGCTAATGCATCCATGGCACAAAATACTACTGGCCCCATGCCCTCTAGTGTTCGCAACTATCCGTTAGATAAACTTGATGGCATGAATTATCTAGCGTGGGCAACATGGGTCACTATGTTGATGAAGCACTTCATGCTATGGGACATAGTGTCTAGCACTACACATAAACCAGTTGCAAATGACCCACACTGCCAAATTGCGCGACGCGTGACCTTCAGGCACAAGCAAAGCTTATGCTGCATCTTTTTTTTTTTTTTTTTTTTTTTTTTTTTAAAATGGAGGTTCGGCCGAGGCCTACTCCCCCTGACTTTAATTTGAAAGAGAAACAACTGTACAATGAAGGGCATAGTACCCATGGGACCCCCTTATCCCACAAGAACAGGGGCAGACAGGGTGGACGGCCCGAAGGCCCATACATCGACGCCCGAAGGCCGGATTTCGCGCCCGAAGGCGGATTACACGCCCGAAGGCAGTTACAGGTATCCCGCAGCGCAGGGGGGTCGAACCCTCGCCCCCGCCTCAAGAGGCGAGGGACTCAACCACACGACCTGGCGTCTTGGGATGCTTATGCTGCATCTTGATGATCGACAAGTGCAATGTAATAAAGTAAGTCTATGATCCAAGGGTCTAGCCGGTTCAGACAGATCTGAAATCGGACACCGTTTGGTCATCCGTGTGTATGACCAAAGATCTCGATTTTAGACTTACTAGGAGGTCTTGTGCTCTTGTGAACAAGTGATCCACTTAGCTTAGTGGTTAAGTCTCAAGGATGTGAAGGAGGAGGTCTTGGGTTCAACCCCCATGGGGAGCATGGGGAGAGTGTTTTGCCCAAAGAGCTCTAGAGCCTTCTAGAAGCATCCACTTGAGTTAACTCGAGTTAACTGGGACACTTGGCGCACATGTAGTTACATGGCTGACACTTGGATGGTTAGTATCCACCTGCCCAAGAAGGTAGTCCCCTGGAGAGAGCTATATATAGAGGCATTTGGTTGGGAGGAGAGTCATCTCTCAAGCCTGTGGTGGTCGTAATCTTCATTCTCTTGCATTGGTATCAACTCATACGGATAAGCTTTAGTTGATTAGTTATACATTTTATGTAACTTCTCAAGCATCCCAAGGTTGGATGAGAACATCAACTATATTTCCAAGTTCCATGAGTACTCTTCTATTTAGAAGATTTCGAAAGTTTAAAGAAGTTTCTTTGCGGTTTCAAGATTTGTATCTCATGATGAAACCTCGGTAAGTAACTTTTTGGAATTGAGATATGAAATAGTCAAGTCTTCTATTTCATGTGAGATCATTCTCCTACCATGTTTAAGATGAATTTATTTTTGGGAAGGTAGATGTTCCAAGTAGAGGATCTTAATTGATTCATGAACTCTTTCCAAAATACTCATAAATTCATGATAGGTCCAAGGAATGATGAAGGCAAAACCTCTTTAGGATATAAATGTTTTGCCAAGATATAAGGGTACCAAGATTTTATAAATTTTCATTTGATTTCATCCCAAGGGGTGATGGAAATCAAAGGTTAAACCTCAACATCAATTGATCCTTGACGTCAATAAAAGGATGTTAGGTTCTATAGTTGCATCTCTGGTAAATGATGCAACTAGCTAAGCAATCTTTAGGAAAATAATATAAGTCCCTAAGGACTTGAAGCAAGTGTGAAATTTTCATTTAGGAATAGAAAGTTCCAAGAAATGGATTTTCAATCCATGAACTTCTCCTAAACAAGTTATAAAGTTCAAAGTTGTGTTCACAGTAACATTACTATTGGATCAATCATCAATAGATGCTAGGACTTTAAACATAATTTTGATTGGTGAAATATGTTTAAAGGACTCTAGTAACATCTGAAGATTGACCAATAATAATGAGTTTTGTATCAAACTCAATAATAGAAGTCGATATCACATAAATGAAAGTTCAACTTAAACTTTCATACTGGCGAATGTGATATCTCTAGTTTGATACTCAGGAAATAAATACAATTGAATCAGTAAATTTTTTGGATATTATTTGAAAGAATTTCTTTCAAATATTCTTTTTGCAAAAGATTCCAAGATGAATCATTTGCTCAAGTTATTTGATTCCCTAGAAGGAATCTCAAGTCTTTGAAGAAATGGCATTCTTTCAAGTTTTGAGAATGAAATTCTTCATACTCTAAGTAGTTCCCTAGACGTCCCAAACCACTAGAAGTGGTATTTCAAGTCCTATTTTGATATAACCTAAAGGTATATCAAAGATTCTTAGCTTTGAAATCTGAGAGGCATAAGTGTATGCTTGGACTTGAGAAAGATCTCTAAAAATCCTGCAGGTAAGCAAAGAAGCTTAAGATAGTTTAAGAGATCTTAAAAGATAAAGACTAAGTCTTTATTTTTGTCGCAAGTATCAACTAGACTTGATCAAGCTTGGCCATGATTGTCCAAGAACATGCGATTGGAACTACCCTGTAGATTGCCCAAGTATTGGCAATAAAATTTTTCTTTAGGAATGATTCACTCAAGTTCCATTTATCGAATGGAAAATTGTGAAAAAGTAAGCTGTTCCAAGTCTGAACAGAGTGAAGTAATTCCAAGTATGTAGTCTGCAAATCGTGAAGACGGTACTTAAGTCTGTGGAAGGTAAAACATAAGTGTTTGCCTATCCTTAAAGGGATTTTTGGTACAAATCCAGAAAGCATGAGCGGATGCTCAGACTTATGCAGTAGAGAGATTCCTATAATTCCTGGCCAGGATAGGTACCTAAAAGCATTAGTAGAAAGGAATCTAAAGACAAGAAGCTAAAAGCTCTTGTCACTACGAAATTGGTCAAGTATAAACCAATTAAACTTGAATTCAAGAAAATTCAAGTACTTGGAATTCTGATTGGTTTTCATTAGAAAACCCTAGCAAAAAAGATTGGAGATATTCTTTTAAAGGTTTTCAAGTTCCCAAGGTTAAGCACAAGATCATGAAACGATCATGTCATCCTTGACATCAATAAAAGGATGTTAGGTTCTATAGTTGCATCTCTGGTAAATGATGCAACTAGCTAAGCAATCTTTAGGAAAATAAAATAAGTTCCTAGACTTGAAGTAAGTGTGAACTTTTCATTTAGGAATAGAAAGTTCCAAGAAATGGATTTTCAAATCCATGAACTTCTCCTAAACAAGTTATAAAGTTCAAAGTTGTGTTCGTTATAAAGTTCAAAGTTTTGTTCACAGTAACATTACTATTGGATCAAACATCAATAGATGCTTGGACTTTAAACATAATTTTGATTGGTAAAATATGTTTAAAGGACTCTAGTAACATCTAAAGATTGACCAATAATAATGAGTTTTGTATCAAACTCAAGAATAGAAGTCGATATCACATAAATGAAAGTTCAACTTAAACTTTCATAGTGGCATGGGAAACCATATCCAAAATGTGATATTTTGTCTCTAGTTTGATACTCAGGAAATGAATACAATTGAATCAGTAAATTTTTTGGATATTATTTGAAAGAATTTCTTTCAAATGTTCTTTTTGCAAAAGATTCCAAGATGAATCATTTGCTCAAGTTATTTGATTCCCTAGAAGGAATCTCAAGTCTTTGAAGAATGACATTCTTTCAAGGATTGAGAATGAAATTCTTCATACTCTTTAGTCTGTAAGTAGTTCCTTAGCAATTACCAAACCATCAGTATTGGTTAGTTAAGTCCAAGTAGTGATATAACCCAAAGGTATATCAAAGATTCTTAGCTTTGGAATCTAAGAGGCATTAGTGTATGCTTGGACTTGAGTAAGGAAAAGATCTCTAAAAATCCTGCAGGTAAGCAAAGAAGCTTTCGATAGTTAGGAGATCTTAATTATACAGATTTATTCTTTATTTTAGTCGCAAGATCAACCAGACTTGATCAATCTTGGCCATGATTGTCCAAGTAATGTGCGATTCGAACTACTTTGTAGATTGCCCAAGTATTGGCAATAAAATTCCTTTTGGGAATTATTCACTCAGGTTCCATTTATTCGATGGAAAACTGTGAAAAAGAGTAAGCTGTTCCAAGTCTGAACAGAGTAAAGAAATTCCAAGCATGTAGTCTGTAACCGTGAAAATGGTAATTAAGTCTGTGGAAGGTAAAACATAAGTGTTTACCTATCCTTAAAAGGATTTTGGTACAAATCCAGAAAGCATGAGTGGATGCTTAAGACTTAAGCAGTAAAGAGATTCCTAAATAAAGTCCCTGTTGGAGTTAGACGTCTGCGGAAGCACGCGAACAGCACAAGGAAGAAGAAGAAGCTTGGAGCACAACACACAAGGCTGAATGTATTACTAGAGAATGTACAAAGATAAGTAGCCCATTAGGGCAATAGGCGTATATACAAGCCGGGGGAAAAAAACCTCCTAAAGAGGGAAAAAAGTGCCCCGGCAGTCCTAGAGTGTTCACACACATCACTACCTAAATATATCAACAAATCCCCCCTGGGAGTGATGCGGTGAACAAGGAGCTGGCACTCATGTATAAGGAAGTGCCAAGCTATGTGGAAATCACTCCACAAAAGGAAGTAAGCCCAAAGCTTTGCGGAGAGCTTCAAACTTCTCCCTAGGCAGAGCCTTCGTGAAAAGGTCTGCAATGTTCTCCTGTGTGGGCACATATGCCAAGCTGATCTCCCCAGCAGAGAACCTCTCCCTGACATAGTGATAATGCACCTCAATGTGCTTAGTGCGAGCATGGAACACAGGGTTCCTCGCAACTGCCAATGCGCTCTGACTGTCAGTGAAGATGGTGGTGGCAGAAGACTGGCCAACACCCAAATCAGCCATAAGGCGTCTGAGCCACACACACTCAACAGTCGCTATAAAAGCTGCCCTATACTCAGCCTCACAACTGGAAGTGGCCACAGTAGGCTGCTTCTTGCTCAACCAAGATATACATGAGCTACCAAGCATGAAGCAAAAACCACTGGTGGACACACGAGTGTCATAGCAACCAGCCCAATCTGAGTCAGAAAAAGCATGCAAATCTGGCGGTAGTGATCCCCCCTTGGGATAAAACAACCCAAGTAGCCGAGTACCACTCAAGTAGCGAAAGATGCGCTTAACCGCTTTCCAATGCGTGACTCCTGGGCAATGCATGAACCTGCTCATCTGTGAGACAGCAAATTGAATATCTGGCCGAGTAATGCATAAGTAAATCAAGCATCCAACAGCCTGCTGATAGAGAACAGCATCAAATGCATCTCCAGCATCATGAAGACTCAATCGTAAACATGTCTCCATAGGAGTGGCAATAGGCTTACAGTCTTCAAGGCCAAAACGCTGCAATAATGTGTCAATATATTTCGTTTGACACAAAGCCATTCCACCATCAACGTGCATAAACTGAATGCCCAAATAGTGATGCAAATGCCCCAAATCAGACATCTCAAATGAGGCATGCAAATCAGCCTTAAAATCAGCAATATGTGTCTCAATAGGACCAGTGAGCAGCATGTCATCAACATAGACAACAATGATCAGAAGCACATCATTAGCACGCTTAACATATAAGGTGCTTTCAGTTGGACTGTTCTCAAAACCATGTGCAATCAGATAGGCATGTATCTTCTCATACCAAGCACGTGGTGCTTGCTTTAAACCATATAACGCCTTCTTTAACCTGCACACCTGGTTTTCATGCCCTTTCTGCACAAAGCCACGGGGCTGAAAAACATACACTTCTTCATGCAAGTCACCATTCAGAAATGCTGTTTTAATGTCCAACTGATGTACATTCCAACCATGATGGGCTGCAAGTGCACAAATGCTCCGAACAGTAGTCATACGGCATGTAGGTGCAAAGGTCTCATCAAAATCAATGCCTCTTTCCTGCGCATAACCCTTTGCAACAAGCCTAGCCTTATACCTGTCAACTGTACCATCAGGTTTACGCTTCAGCTTGTATACCCACTTAGTGCCAATGGCCTTCTTGCCAGGAGGCAAGTCACATAAAGACCATGTACCATTCTTCATTATAGCATCATATTCAGATTGCATAGCAGCCATCCAATTTTCTGAATTTTGTGCTTCATCAAAAGAAACAGGCTCATTCTCATCACAGAGACTAGATGCAGCCATAGCATAGCAATCTGATGCAAAGGAGGCACTATGAGAGCCTGAACGAGTACGATATGACAAAGGTGCATCTAATTTGCTGTCACGCAAAGTCTGCACCAGCCATTTTGGCATAGTTTTTGCCTGCTCAATATCAGCTCTCTCATCAACAAGTGCATCATGTAAATCTGCATCAGAAATGGAATGATCTGCATCATCATATGAAACCTGCAAAGGCTGAGAAGTTGCCTCATTAGGACCAGCACTAGCCTGTCCACCTGTAAAAAGAGGCATCAAAGTATCATACATGTCTTTGGAGCTAACAGATGTCTCCTTAGTACATGAAAGCAATGGCTGAATAGCATCTTCCACAAAGACAACATCACGGCTAACTAGAATGCGTTTAGTTTGTGGATGATACAGACGATAGCCTTTACTTTCAGAACTGTACCCAACAAAAATACATTTTACTGCCTTATCATCCAATTTTCTGCGATGTTGTTCAGGCACTAATGCATATGCCAAACAACCAAAAACACGCAGATGAGCAACAGATGGCTTGCGGTCATGCCAAGCCTCATATGGAGTGATAGACTGCAACGCTTTGGTGGGACACCTGTTCAGTACATATGCTGCACACATGACAGCCTCAAGCCAGAAACTATGTGGTAAAGCCTGACTTTTGACCATGCACCTCGCCATCTCCATGAGTGACCTGTTCTTTCGTTCAGCAACTCCATTCTGTTGAGGTGTATACGGCACTGTACACTGGTGTTTTATCCCACGTTCAGCCAGAAATGCATTAAAATCTGAAGACATATATTCCCCCCCTCGATCAGAACGGAGGGTGCCCATTTTACATGCTGACAGATTTTCAGCCAAAACCAAAAACTGTTTGAAGCACATGAACACTTCGGACTTTGCTTTGAGTGGATATACCCATGCATGCCTGGAAAAATCATCAATGAAAGTCACGAAGTAAAGGTAATTTCCAAAAGAGGGTGTCTGCATAGGACCACAGACATCACTATGTACAAGCTGTAATTTCTGCGTAGCCCGAACTGAACCATCTTTTGGAAAGGAAGAACGCTGCATTTTGCCCAAAATACAGCCTTCACAAACATGTTTTCCAAGTGCCTCAAGTTTGGGCAAAGAGGACACCATTTCAGATTTCTGCAAGCGTAACAAACTAGCAAAATTCAGATGACCAAAGCGTGCATGCCAAAGCTTTGCATCTGACATAGCCTGAGAATCATGAACTGCACATGCCGAATCATTCACAGATCTTTCATAGTCTATGAGCTTGTACAGCCCACGACATAAAATGCAAGAAGCAATAATCACATCGCCATTTGAGAGATCATGGACTGTACACCTGTCATCAACAAATTTCACAACCAAGCCAATCTTGGCTAATGCAGAAACTGATAACAGATTCTTTTTGATCCCTGGCACAAATAAAGCATCTGACAAAGTGAAAGAACTACCATCAGCAGTAGTCAGAATGATCTTACCAACTCCCATAACAGGATAAGAGGAGTTATTGGCGCATGTGACAGTATTCCCTGTAGGAGCAGGCTCAAGTGAAGAGAAGAAACTGCGCTGCGAGGTAATATGTTTGGTCGCCCCACTGTCAAAGTACCAAACATCTAAGTCTACTGCAGACATGCACTGATCATGAGAAGATGGGTCAAAACTGCAGACAGTAGTAAACGCCCATTCTTCTTCCTGCACAAGATTTGCAGACTCTGTTTTTGGTGTAGAGGCCTCTGCAACAACCATTCCAGCCTCTTTCTTCTTTGCCTCTTTAGCAGCCAGTTTTGGACAGTTCTTTATAATATGATCATTTCCTTTACAGTACTTGCAGAACAATTTCTGCTTTTCTCATTTCTTTTCATCTTTATCCTGGTTCTTCGATTGTGCAGCATTTGCAGATTTCTGCTTACTAGTAGAAGAGCTCCATTTTCCTTTGCCCTTCTGACTAGCCAGGAAAGCTTGATCTGCAACACGCATAATGGACCTGTTCTGCCTGGACTGATCTTCCTGCAACAGAACAGAGACTAATTCCTCAAATGACAAGGCATTCGGATTGCCTTTCATCATCAACCGAAGAGTAGAGGCAAAACTCTGATATGAATCAGGAAGACCATTCAGAACGGTCTGCACAAGTGAGCTATCTGGTATAACCTCATCAGCAGAAATCAATTGTTCCTTCAGGTCTTTGATCTTTGTAAGAAAACTATCCATAGAATCACCTTCATTCATGTGCTCACTCTCCAACTGTTTTCGGAGGTAAGCAACACGAGCCTCATTCCTAGCCTGGTACAAAGTGGTAAGTGTATCCCAAGCATCCTTTGCTGTTCTGCAAGAGCGAATGTGAGGAATAATGGCACGTTTGACAGACAAAGCTATCAATGCATGTGCCTGGGCATCTCTGCCATCCCAACGAATCTGCTCTGCAGTAGGTGCAACAGAAACAGCAGCACGAACAGGAATCTGCGGAATATCATCTTCGACACCATCTTCATCAGCTCCAACACCTGTATTTGCAGTACCTGTCGTTACAGGTGTAACAGGACGTCTTTCAACACCCTGCACAATGTTCCACAATCCTTTTGCAACCAGTACATGTCACATCATATAAGCCCATAATGGGTAGTTGGTACCATCCAACTTATCCTCAACAGCCAACATACGGAATACATCACTGCTTTCAGCCATGGCCGGTGACTAAAATACCTTGATGCAGAAAATTGACTGTATCTAAAAAAGTTGAACGGAACTGCCCAAACGAGTTCTGCTAGACCTGTAGCAGACTTCGAGACGCTTAAACTGGCGAACAGAAACTGGTATATACCTTCGTGCGAATCTGAGACTGCAAACGGAGGAGTGTCGACGGCGCCCTAGAAGAAGCGACGACCTGCTCTGATACCAATTGTTGGAGTTAGACGTCTGCGGAAGCACGCGAACAGCACAAGGAAGAAGAAGAAGCTTGGAGCACAACACACAAGACTGAATGTATTACTAGAGAATGTACAAAGATAAGTAGCCCATTAGGGCAATAGGCGTATATACAAGCCGGGGGAAAAAAACCTCCTAAAGAGGGAAAAAAGTGCCCCGGCAGTCCTAGAGTGTTCACACACATCACTACCTAAATATATCAACAGTCCCCGGGGTAGGTACCTAAAGCAACAGTAAACAAAGGAATCTAAAGACAAGAAGTCAAAAGCTCTTGTCACTACCAAATTGGTCAAGAATAATCCAATTGAAGTTGAATCTATGAAAATTCAAGTACTTGGAATTTTGATTGGTTTTCATTTGAAAACCCTAGCAAAGAAGAATTGATATTCTGTTAAGAGGTTTTCAAGTTCCCAAGGTAAAGCACATGATTGTGAGACGATCATGTGAAGGAATCAAAACCTAGAAAATCTAGTTAGAGGTAATATCTGGAACTTCTAAATTCTCGTAAAAAGAATTGAAGAGATAAGGTACTCTATCAAGAGATGTTTAGACTTTAGGATAAGAATCACCCACACATTAATGTGAATATAAAATAGGGTGGTATGGGACACCAGATTTTATACTCAGATTGATGTCGGAAAGATGGTATGGGACATCGGACCGTGGGATGATAATTATCTTTTAGTCCTAGTTTGGATTTTGAAGTTAGGTTTCATCCTCAAGGGAATTAAGACTTCAAGAAAAGTTTAATTCGTAAAGGATGACAGTAGTATCTTACGATACTTCAAGATGACTTCAAGATCAAGGAAATTGAAGATATGAAGTAAGGAACTTCCAAGATCTTCTTAGAACACTTCAAGCTTAAGTGTTATTGATCAGAAATATTTGATAAATTTCTGAAAGAAGTTGGACTTTGATTTTGAGTTGATCTTTTCAACTAAAGATTCAATTGACTAAGTCAAGTATCAAGTTCCTAGTGTAACTTGATAAATTCACTCTTCTGACTCAAAGAAATGCACAAGAATTGCATTCACAATCAGGAGTCAAAAAGATTGAATGTGACCTGAACTTAGTCTCAAGTGAAGCATTATTTGAATACCAAACTCATCAACAGAACCTCAGTGGGTTGACACACTGATGTTGGTTACCACACTAGTATCTTGTGGTTGGATGATGTTTTTGATTTGCTTTGAATCTTTTTGAGAAACTAGCTTATTTCTCTTAAAGATAAAGACAATGCTTCAATATCTTGTTGAAATAGATCTTTGAAAAGTTAAAGTCCTGAGTCAACTAGACTTTGACTCATAGCAAGTTTATGTATATTCGAAGTTTGAATTGGTTGTACAGAGTCTTAGTTATTTCTTTCCGCTTTCCAAATCTTTTGAAATTGACTCAGATATAGTATCTGATTCCTTTTGCAAAAGACCAGGGTTAGCCGGTTAGAATAAAATAACTAACTTGAACATCCTAGATAGATGTTATGTACAAGAACCTTTTCAATCTTCAAAAGATGATAAGTCTAAGTGGACTTATTCATTTTGAGTTTGCTTCAAGTTATAGCATAAATGATTTCCTGGAGTCAAGTATACTCTAGAATAGGGAAGTTAGGAATTGCTCATCAGATTGACAATTCCCAAGAACTTTCAGTTAAAAGTCTTTGAGAAAAGTGTCCTAAGTTGGACAATTTTCATTTTGAAGTTGTATTGGTCAAGTTATAGTATGGTTGACTCAAAGAAATGGTAAACTTTCTCCTACAGTTTACAAAGGATTTTTAAACTCATAAGGAGAAAGTAGTCCTCTAGTCGAGTGAAAAAATCAAGTAACTGTTAGATCAAAGTAAACCATTGTATAAACATCTATAGTTAGATGTATGGGACAATCAAACTTCAAGTTCTCCAAAACAAGTTCAAGTGAATCAAGAGTTCTCAAAGTTTTGCAAGGGATAAGAATCCCACCTTCATTACTAAGCCAATGCACCAGTTATGCCTAGAAATGGACTAGTAATTTGAATCCACCTAGTTCACATGTTTGTGCCTAGATCGCACATCCAAAAACTGTGAATTAGCCAGGGATGTCATTAGATCCACCCTCATTATTCTTCACTAGTTTGTACTTTGTCCCGTTCATCAAAGTACAAAAACCAGATAGTGTTTTGAATCATTTGGGCAAGGATGCCACCACAGAGATGAGACATGTTCTTCCAGTTCTAGAACATGACCATGCTCTTCCAGTTTTAGAACATGAGGCTCGGGGGTTGCCTACAGTATGTATATAGCTCTATTTTCGAGGACGAAAATCTTTTCCAAGGGGGGAAGAATGTAATAAAGTAAGTCTATGATCCAAGGGTCTAGCCGGTTCAGACAGATCTGAAATCGGACACCGTTTGGTCATCCGTGTGTATGACCAAAGATCTCGAGTTTAGACTTACTAGGAGGTCTTGTGCTCTTGTGAACAAGTGATCCACTTAGCTTAGTGGTTAAGTCTCAAGGATGTGAAGGAGGAGGTCTTGGGTTCAACCCCCATGGGGAGCATGGGGAGAGTGTTTTGCCCAAAGAGCTCTAGAGCCTTCTAGAAGCATCCACTTGAGTTAACTCGAGTTAACTGGGACACTTGGCGCACATGTAGTTACATGGCTGACACTTGGATGGTTAGTATCCACCTGCCCAAGAAGGTAGTCCCCTGGAGAGAGCTATATATAGAGGCATTTGGTTGGGAGGAGAGTCATCTCTCAAGCCTGTGGTGGTCGTAATCTTCATTCTCTTGCATGCAACTTGTATGCCCTTGTGACAACTCCGTAGAAATGTGGAGACTTCTTCATGCCACTTATCATCATGATGATCTCATCATCCGTGTGATGACATCGAAGAAACTAGTTGTTGCATGCCTAACCGACTCCCAGTCAACACCCAAATTTGTGGATGATTGGTGCATTCTGCTCCACAATGTGCATATGTTTGGTGTTACGCTAGATGAGAACCTGCTGACCATGCTCTTACTCGCAGCGCTTCCCCCATCTTGGAGACCCTTTGCTACCATACAATCCTCCATTGTGGGAGTCACATTGGAGGCGCTTATCTCCCACATCCTTCAAGAGGATGTTCTACGAACCTTGCATCACATTGCAAGTAACACCTTTCATGCAGGGTCCAACCAATACACACGACGATTCTCCCGATGCGAGAGCTATAATCCTCAGCACTCTCAAGCATTTGAAGGCAATCACAGGACATCGGACAAGGCTTCAAATTATCAAATGTAACTATTGCCATCATAATGGTCACACCGAATGACACGATTGCACGAGTGATAGGAGCAACCAAAGATCCTATGGCATCCTTGTGCGAGATCCATGAAATCAATGACTCTTCTACAGCTGACTATCTCCAACTCTTCACTACCTACATCGTTCTCTCTTTCTCTTCGTTCTATCAATCATGAGGAATGGCTTCTTGATACAGGAGCCACACACCACATGATGCCCAACCAGGCATGGTTGGATGATTACACCCCTCTTCACTGATGCCTTCATGTCTATCTAGGCGGCAATAGTAGTTTAGCTGTAATGGACATCAACACCCTTACCGTTACTCTTCTCACTGAAGCGATTGTCAAAATTTTTGACATTTACCATATACCAAGGTTTTGCAGAAGCCTCATCCCTATCTCTACAACCACGACATCCGGCTCCTATGTTGCAGTTTTCCACGAATATTGTGTGGTTCATTTCCAAATCTCTATTGGTAGCTATGAGGTAACTAAACTCTCCTAGGTCAACCATGTATGCCCCATCCCCTTCTCCAGAACTACTCACCAAGCTGTTCTATTCAGAACATCCTTCTTAAATCTCAATCTTACCAAAACAACTACCTCTTTAAGCACTATGGATTGGGGCACATTAATGCTCTGACAGTACAGTAGATGGCGATGGAAGCCCTATGCAATGGGCTGCCCATGGAACTCACACCCATTGACTAGTGTAAAGGATGTTTAATGGGTAATTTTGCGTAAAAACCATTTCCTCGCTCTTCCTCATGAACATCTCAAGTGCATCAGTTGGTCCATAGTGATATATGTAGACCCATGAAAAACCCTTCCCTCATAGATGCAATTTATCTCCTTATCTTCATCAATGACTTCAGAAGGTTTACCATAGTGTTCTTCCTCAAGCACAAATCTAATGTACTGTCTCACTTCAAGGACAATTGTGCCCTGACCCTTCGCTAACATGATTTATCTGTTCAATGCTTGTGCTATGAGAATGGAGGGGAGTATGCCTCCCATGCCTTCCAAGCCTTGTGCAAGTCTCAAGGCATCCAACAAGAGGTCAACACAACCTATACTCCCCAGCAAAATGGATTCTGTGAATGCAAAAATCGCACACTTCTAGAGTCAGCAAGAGCATTGCTCCTCATGGTGGCCCTCCCTAAGACTTATTGGGAGGAAGTGATTGCCATAGCCTGCTATGTCCATAATCACATCCCGCATTTCATCAATCGTAGTCCTACTCCCTATTATCATTGGTTTTCCAAAGTACTTGATCTTAGCCACCTATGCATCTTTGGGAGCCCCACCTATGCAGTTCAACCCTATGCACTCTCTCACAAGCTTGATACCATGATTTGTCCACTTGTCTTTGTAAGTTATGGTAATTGAGTCGGTATCAAAGCATATCGATTGTCTGACCCTGCCTCTCGCAAGTTTCAAATATCATGCTCGGTTTTCTTCGATGAGGAACCACTCTTTCATGGGCGTCTTGCTTCTGCTAACCCCTTGAGACCCTTTTCCCCTTAGCCCCGGGTGAAGTCTTTGCCTCGATTACCTGCTATGCCAACCTCCAAGTCACCTATTGTCTGAGAAAAGTTTGAAGCCGAGCCTCCACCTCAAATTGCAAGCACACCAAATCCTACCTCTCCATAGCCTCTAACCCCACAATCCCCTCCCATAATCCCTACTACTATAAAAATTGCCTCCTTGGCCCATTGGGTAGCTACTAATTTCATCACTCTACCCAAAGTCTCCAAATCCTCTAGATTGAAGTTGGTGACCTACAAGTTTATTCCCTGTTGAACCATTGAGTCCTTTGCCATGCAAATACCACTCACTTGTAGATGTATATGCTTGAGGATCTTCCCATACACTTACCACAAGAGGTAACTCCTCTAATGCTCTTATCTCTTGTGAGCCTCAAATCAATGATAGCCCTCTTGCCTGATTCTATCTCGGTTGAAGATGCCCTAGCTGATCCTGATGCTTGTCATTAAAAGCACACCTTGGGTTCTAAATATCACTCCCTCCTTGACAATCATACATGGGAGCTTGTCCCACCTACTTGGGATCGCCAAATAGTCACTTGTAAGTGGTTGCTTCGTTGCAAGCTGCATTTGATGGTAGTGTCTCACGCTTCAAAGCTCGATTAGTGGCGAGAGGCTTCTCTTAGATTCCAGGCATGGACTTTTAAGAGACTTTCTCACATGTCCTTTGCATCACTACCTTTCGTGTGCTTATTTCTTTGGCTACCCAACTCAACTTGCTAGTCCATTAGATGGATGTCAAAACTGTGCTCCTTCATGGTGACCTTAATGAAGAAATCTTCATGTAGCAACCACCCATGTATGTGTCTAAGGACCATTGCACCTATGTGTGTAAACTTCAGAAAGCCCTCTATGGACTCAAGTAGTCCCCATGGCAATGGTACCTCTGGTTCCATCATTGCTTGGTCACCCTAGGCTATGAGCATCTTCAATTACCTCCCAATGCCTATCATCCACACACTCCTAGAATCTTCCTTCTCCTTGCAATTTATGTGGATGACATTGTGCTTGTGTGCAACTACCCTAATAAACTACAACATGCCAAAGATGAACTTCAGTAGGTGTTTTCCATGACCCACTTGGGGTCTCTCCATTATTTTCTTGGCATACAGGTCTAGTATGATCCCCTTTCAAAGACCATCTTCTCAACTCAAGAATCTTACATTGAACATGTTCTCACCTGATTTCATATGTCTCATTTTAAAGGAGATGACACTTCCGTTGTTGTGAATCTCAAATGTGTGTAGACTACTAGGATGTCCTTCAGGGCTCACTCCCCTCAAGCCTACCCTTACCCTAGTGTCCTATGCTATTTGCATTATTTAGTAACTTGCATGCATCCTCATCTGTGGTTTTCTACAAACTACTTGTCTCACTTTATGAAGGATCCTCAAGCCATACATGTTCAATATATTAAGCATTTGCTCTGTTTTCTATAGACCATTTCTCACTTGGGGCTTACATACTCTCCTTCCCAGTCGAGAACCTCTCTACTTGGGTACTTAGATGTTGATTGGGGGGTGATCCTACTTCCTTGCAATCCACATCCGGCTACCTACATCTCCTTGCAAGCACGACAATCAGTTGGAAAAGCAAGAAGCAAGATCGAGTGTCCCTATCCTCTATTGAAGCTGTATACATGTCTATGAAACTTGCATTAAAGGAATGAATGTGGTTGAAGCAACTACTTGATGAAAGTGGTGCCCTCCCTACTCAGCAACAAGTGCTTCATTGTGATAATTTATCTGCATCGTGCTAGCTAAATCTATGAAGCACTCCGAAAAGACAAAGCCATGAAGTTACAATTTATCAGAGAACTAATGTGGGATTAAACACTTACTTTAACCCATGTATGAAATAAAGCTCAATGGGCAGACTTCCTCACGAAGTCTCTGAACAAAGCTAAGCATATTGAATGCTCCAAGAATGTACGCATGAGCATTTGTAAAACCACTTCTAACTTAGGGGGTGTGTTGTGAGCTCGTAAATTAAGAATTTAATAAATCAACTAAACTAAATAAATCAAATAAAATCCATGCAATCATACATATGAATTCATAGCCTAACCAACAATAATACACACCGTCACGTGTATATATGTAACCACCGTTCAATGAATGGACAACATCTTCTTTATACAGTGCTTGTTGTATATTGTATCTGCGTGTCATATTTTCACACAATGCTCCACAACGGGCACACCTATTCCACGGTAGTCGCATTTCTCTTGGCATTTCAACATGAATCATGTCGAACATGAATCGTCTCATCGAGGGCATTCTTGAGAACAACATATGCATCACAACACATGTTATCGTAGGATGGTATTTAACATTTATTTACTTCATCATATCTCTAGTGCGTGTGGAACATATTTATGAAATACTTCACTAGCATATCTTCCTTACTGACAACCATCATGCCATACTTTGCCAACTTACTCGTTAGTTGTTACTAGGGTTTCTTTGTGTACTCTTCTTTATATATAAAACTTCTTGTTATGTTGTATTAATTCATCCTTCTATACTTTCCTTATTTTGTACTAGAATAAGACCATAAAGTTTGTTGTTTCTTCCATATCCATGTTCTTTATCCTTCTTGTATTTGAGCCTGCACGATTACAAGAGCAATATCTCTATTTCACTTGTCTTCCTTGATATGGTAATAGAGTTTTGTTATGTCTTCAAACACCAACGGAAAACAAAGAGAGAAATTGAGAAAAAGAAACGTGTCAACTTCATAATTGGTACGTTAGTACTATAGTCCTTCAAGTTGATCCAAGGGCATTCACAAATGAGCTCCGTTTAACGTGATTTCGGTGCCAGAGGGGATGTTTTCCAATTCTAGCATAGCATCATATATTGCAAATTTTTGTTTGGATAAATTTTAAGGATGCCTTTTTTTATTCCGCGTTCAAGCTACAACGTGCTCACATATAGGTACACACTATTTCAAGTTCCAAAAAAACTCCATTAGGTATCGCAAATGCTTCATTGGCATAGATTGATATCTATTTGGTGTATATAAGTGTGATACATCATCTTCAACGTGACTGCCTGCATTTTGATCACATGATGTGGTTATCCACTTTAGATGTCTTCTCAAAATCATAAGTGCTTGCAAACATGGTGAATCTTGGTGGACTAGCTCACTTAGTTAGTGATAAGTTAGAGAATGGTAGTTCTCATGTTTGAAAGTCTCGAATTCTCCATTTTTTGATGGGAATCAGTTACTCCAAGTACATAAAATAATGAAGACTCCCTGTAGCTAAAAAAAACATATTAAATTTTCATTAAAATCAAAGGCATAAGAGAATTGAATTATAGGAGCACAAAATTCAATGCACTCATGGTGTTTTAGCATCAGAGATACCATGATTGGGCACATATAGCATCCACAAATCTAAAAAGATTTTTGCAAAGATCTAGCTAAATAATGAGTTGCAAAAAAATATTAATAAGCGATTTCATTGTCGATATTAACGATATGCATACATGTTGGTGCAGGGCAATCAACAGTTGAAGTTTTTTAAGAAGAATCAAAGTCAAGGACTGAAGAAAAGATCAAGTTATGAAGCATGAAGGAAGTGCATATTCAGAAGATGAAGATGTGTACACATATGTACATTATTTTGAAGTTAGCTCATTTATACCTTTGATTAGTTATGAGCTTGTAAATATTTGCCTATATATATACAAAGAAAATGTCGGGGAAAATATGAGAGATTATGTGAGAAAAATTTTGGAAGAGAATTAGATGTCATTAGACACTCTAGAACTGAGTAGAACCTCTCTCATCACTCAGATGTAAATTTTCTCAGAAATGAAAAATGTTGCGCTCGATGTTTCTGAGTATTCTCCTTCTGTGTTGAATCTTTTGTGAAATGCTTTAGTACAAGTCTAAGTCTATAGTTGAATGACCTCTGTACAAATTTTCAGCTTCTAATTGTGATCAGGCTGAGAGAATTGAGTGTAGGAACATTTACATGTGAAATTGGAAACAAGGGAAGTTGCAGGAGGTGCAAAATTTGATGCTAATGTTTTGGTCAGTTCTCCTTCCACAGTGTAACATTTTGAGAAAGCAAGCACTCATTCTTTAAGTTGGAAGGTAAGCCACCTATGGCTAAAAGCATTTCAATAAATGGGTTCTAGATTGAGAGGACCAAGTGTTAGAAGTTACAGGTGTCTGAATCGAATTCTCAGAAGAATAGTTTTAGACATAGGTGACTTGTTAAGTTCATTTCTCAAGTTCTACTTAGTCTTTTGAAATGATTTAACTTGGCGAAGGTGCGCAAACTATAGATGACACCTTCTGCAAAGTTTTATCAAAAACGTTACACATTTGATAAGTCAATGAGAGAGATATGTGCAGCAGACTTTCTGTAGAATCATCTTCTTCACAGTTTATCCAAAATCTTTATAATTGATCATTAACCCTCAAAATTGGTGAATGATTTGAGTTACTCTTGATATAGAGGTGCTCTAACTTCAAGAATAGCTTGTTCTTTGGGAGATTAACCCTCTCTATCAGTGGTATCAGAGCACGAAACATCAAAATTGAAGAAAGGAGCATCCCGACTACTGCAGTCATAAAGAATTCAACATTTGAAGATTCAAAAGGTGAAAGCTTGAGAGCAAAGCTTGAGAAGGAGTCCATACGACATCAAGGAAGTCAAAAGGAGTATCATTTGAAGTAAAGGTACATCTATTACTCATAAAGTTTGAAGAATTCAATACACAGGTGAAGAAAGGATAGGAGATTCTCTTCAGATAGAGAAGTTGGATAGAGAGAACTATCCAGCATGGTCAATGAGGATGGAAGCTCATCATCTGAGCAAAGTCTTGATAAGTTATATCACAGGTGAAGAAGAAAAGCCTCAGTTCAGAGATCCTAGTGTTCCAACTAGGGAAGAATTATCAGATTTGAAGACTTGGATGAAGAAAGATGCTCAAGCCAAGAGCATTATTTACATGGCAGTTAATGACTACTTGCTACCTCACATTAGAGGTCTTGAAAGTGCAAGTGATATATGGAATGCTTTGGAGGAGCATTTCCAAAACACCACAAGGTCAAGGAAGGCATCCTTGTGGGCAAAATTTACTACATTCAAGGAGAAGGCCTCTCAATCCATTTCAAATTATGGAACAAGGATGAAGGACATTGCAGATGCATTAGGAGGAATTGATGAAGACATTGAGTAAAATTAATTGGTAAGGCAAATCCTTACAGGTTTGAGAGGTGATAATGGAAGCCATTCATTTTGTCTACTAAATTATCACTTGATCATTTCACTCCTGATTTAAATCAGTTGCTAGGACATATGCTAACCTTTGAGCAGGATGTCAAAGGTGAAAGTGATAAGAGTACATGTCATGCAATGTATTCAAAGGATAAGAAGAAGAATATCAAAGGGAAGCAACAAGCAAATGAAGATGAAGGTACAACTAGCCAAGCCAACTTCCTAAGAGGAAGAGGAGGTGGCAAAGGTAGAGGAAGAGGTAGGAGTAATAAAGATGGAGTTAAAGCTTGCTGGATTTGTGGTAAGACAAATCACTTAGCTAATGATTGTTGGCATAATACTCAGAATAATGGTGGATATAATCAGAATTTTATTTCAAGAGGAAGAGGTGGCAGAAATCAAAGAGGTAATTTCAGAGGTAGAGGTAGTAGAGGTTACTTTGGAAGAAATGCAGGTAGAGGATTCCAAAGTCAACAATACAACAATACCTACTACAATTATGCTTAAGATGAGAAGGAGGATTCAACATTGATAATGAATGCAACTTGTGAAAGGAAAAGTGAAGACCAAAGAGTCTTCTACATTGACTTAGGGTGCAACAATCACCTGAGTGGCAACATAGCTTTGATGACTGATTTGGAGAATAAGATAACTAATCATGTTGTTCAAATAGGTGAAAATACAAAGCATAATGTGAAGTCAATTTGATCAGTGAAGGCTAAGGATGGAAGTATTCTCTTGAGTAAGGTTTTGTATGTTCCTACAATTCCTAAGAATCTGATAAGTGTAGGCCAAATTGTTGAAAAAGGTTATGAAGTTAGGTTCACTAATGAAGGAGTGTTTGTGGAAGACACTAGCAATGGGTATAAACAAATTATTTTAGAGAAGAAAGAAGGAAGATTGTTCACATTGAAGATCCAAGGCAATGTTGGTCATGCCTTGTTCACTTATGGAGGACATAAGATCTCTGAGTTAGATCTTTGGCACAAAAGGCTTGGACATTTTAATGAAAGAGGTATCAAAGATATGGTTAATAATGGTTCAGTGCTTGGATTGCCTAATGTTGCAGGTCAACATATGACATTCAGATGTGAGGCATGTCAATTAGGTAAGGCTCATAAGCAATCTTATTCCAAGCATGGTTTTATGTATTCAGAGAAGCTTGAATTGGTACACACAGATGTGTGGGGACCATCAAAGGATTTTAGTATCAATGGTTCAAGGTATTATGTGATTTATGTTGATGATGCTACCAGATGGATCACTATCTATGTGATCAAAGATAAGTCAGAGGTATTCAATACATTCAAACATTATCATGTGTATGTAGAGAGAATTAGAGGTCATAAGTTGAAGAGACTAAGGTAAGATGGAGGGGGAGAGTATTTCTCTAATGATTTTGGTGATTACTTGTGGAATGCAGGTATAAAAAGGGAAATTACTTGCAGGTACTCTCCTCAACAAAATGGTGTAGCAGAAAGGAGGAATAGAACTCTTGTTGAGTTTGCAAGATCCATGATGAAGGAGAAAAATTGCCCAAATTACTTGTGGGCTGAGGCTGTAAACACAGCTACTTATTTGTTCAATAGATTACCATGTAAAGCTTTGCAGGGTATAACACCATATGAGGCATCGTGGGGTAAGAGACCTACTTTAGATCATTGCAAAGTATTTGGATGTTTAGCATATGCATATCTGCCATCACAATTAAGGCATAAATTGGAACCCAAAGCTGAAAAATATGTGTTTATTGGATATGATGATAAGCAGATGGGATATAGGTTGTGGATTCCATCCACAAAACAATTCCTTGTATCAAAGGATGTTACATTTGATGAGCAAGGTACTTGGTATGCAGGTACAATCAATATTTATGCAAGTGATGAAGAAGTTGTGAATCAAAAGAAAGGTAAATCAAAGGTTCAAATATTTGATGAAGAGGAGAACAATGAAGTATATGTTGAAGTTGAAGAAGTGCCAAGATTTGATCCAGAATGTGATGAACCAGAAACCTCAAGGAGTGGAGAACTTAGAAGGTCATCAAGACACAAATGGCAACCTACAAGGTATAGCTATGACACTTCTTTTTTGGCTACCAAAGATTATGCTTATATGGTAAAGGTAGATGAAGACCCTTCTACATATGAAGAGGCAAAAGGTAAGGAAAATTGGGAGAAAGCTATGCAGGAAGAGTATGATGCATTGATGGAGAATCAGACATGGGATTTGGTTCCTAAACCAAATAGTCAGAAGATCATTGGATGCAAATGGGTCTACAAGACAAAGAGGTATGCTGATGGAAGTGTGTCTAGGTATAAAGCTAGACTTGTTGTGAAAGGTTTTGCTCAGACATATGGTGTAGATTATGATGAGACCTATAGTCCTGTGGCAAATATGACAACTATCAGGACACTCATAGCCATTGCTGCATGTAAAGGTTGGAAATTATGTCAATTAGATGTGAAGAATGCTTTTCTAAATGGTTATATTTCAAATGATGTTTTCATGGAGCAACCACAAGGATTCAGAGATGAAAGGTATCATGTGCACAAGCTCAAGAGAGCTTTGTATGGCTTGAAGCAGTCCCCAAGGGCATGGAATTATAGACTTGTGAAGTTCTTGAAAGAACTTGGTTTTCAAGTATCTAAAGCAGATAGTAGCTGGCTTGTTAAAGCAAGTGAAGATGGGTTTATTTACATGTGCATATATGTTGATGATATAATTCTTACAGGTACAGATGAGAAAGGCATTCAAGGCCTAAAGAAGCAAGTGGAGAAAGAGTTCAAGATCAGTGACATGGGAGATTTTTCATATTTCTTGGGCATGGAGATCTCATACACTCAACATGGAGTGTATGTAACTCAGGAAAGGTATTTGAAAAACTTGTTGATCAAGCTTAAAATGGATGATTGCAGGGTAGCACCTACTCCAATGGAAGTGAATCACAAATTGAGCAGATATAGAGGAGAAGAGTTCAAGGACATGAAGCTATATCAAAGTTTGGTTGGTAGTCTGATCTATTCTACTTTAACTAGGCCTGACTTGTCATATGCAGTTGGAGTATTGTCTCAATTCATGCATTGTCCTAGAAAAGAACATTGGATTGCAGGTCAAAAAGTATTGAGGTAAATTAAGGGTACACTCAAAGAGGGTTTGTATTATGGTTTTACATCAGATAAAATCATCAAGATTTATAGTGATACAGGGTGGAAGCTGCAAAGGAAGTAATATGGCTCAAGACTCTCATGAAGAGTTTTGATATTACTCAGAGTATACCCACTATTCATGTAGATAACATGAGTTCATTGCATTTAGCTGCTAATCCTGTTTTTCATGCTAGGACTAAACATATTGAGATTCAGTATCACTTTCTAAGAGAGAAGTTGATGGATAAAGAGATTGAAGTCATACATACTTCAACAAAAGATCAGATAGCTGATATGTTAACCAAAAGCTTGGATGGACCAAAGCTACAGAGATTCAAAGACATGGCAGGCATAAAGAAGATAGAGAAAACCTCAATTGATGATTGAGGGGGAGCTGTTGCTGCAGGGCAATCAACAATTGAAGTTTTTTATGAAGAATTGAAGTCAAGGACTGAAGAAAAGATCAAGTTATGAAGCATGAAGGAAGTGCATATTCAAAAGATGAAGATGTGTACACATATGTACATTATTTTTGAAGTTAGCTCATTTATACCTTTGATTAGTTATGAGATTGTAAATATTTGCCTATATATATACAAAGAAAATGTTGGGACAAATATGAGAGATTATGTGAGAAAACGTTTGGAAGAGAATTAGATGTCATTAGACACTCTAGAAGTGAGTAGAATCTCTCTCATCACTTAGATGTAAATTTTCTCAGAAATGAAAAATGTTGCGCCCGATCTTTCTGAGTATTCTCCTTCTGTGTTGATTCATCTTTTGTGAAATGCTTTAGTATAAGTCTAAGTCTATAGTTGATTGAACTATGTACAAATTTTCAGCTTCTAATTGTGATCAGGCTCAGAGAATTGAGTGTAGGAACATTTACATGTGTAATTGGAAACAAGAGAAGTTGCAAGAGGCACAAAATTTGATGCTAATGTTTTGGTCAGTTCTCCTTCCACAATGTAAAGTTTTGAGCAAGCAAGCACTCATTCTTTAAGTTGGAAGGTAAGCTACCTATGGCTAAAAGCATTTGCATAAACGGGTTCTAGATTGAGAGGACCATGTTAGAAGTTACAAGTGTCTGAATCGACTTCTCAGAAGAACAATTTTAGACATAGGTGATTTGTTAAGTTCATTTCTCAAGATCTACTAAGTCTTTTGAAATGATTTAACTTGGAGAAGGTGCACAAACTATAGGCAACACCTTGTGCAAAGTTTTATAAAAAACTTTACACATTTGATAAGTCAATGAGAGAGATATGTGCAGCAGACTTTCTGTAGAATCATCTTCTTCACAATTTATCCAAAATCTTTATAAATGATCATTAATCCTCAAAATTGGTGAATGATTTGAGTTACTCTTTATATAGAGGTGCTCTAACTTCAAGAGTAGCTTGTTCTTTTGGAGATTAACCCTCTCCATCAATACACCATTTTTATCTTTTAATATTATTTTGCATGATTATGATGAGTTGGAAGTACGTACATGCATTTAGGTCATATATATATATATATATATATATATATATATATATATATATATATATATATATATATATATATATATATATATATATATATATATATATATATATATATATATATGAAAATCAACACATAAAGCCCAAGGATGGTATTTGCATTTCGATTTTTGTATATCAAATTTATGTAGTGCATACATAAGTATAATCCAACATTATTTTCATTGGTCTCGATCAATATATCTTACCTACCTTTATATAATTAGGATGTGTCATATATAGTCACCTTGATATATTGGATATATTTTCATGTTTTATAGGGTTATACGTATATGCTATCTTTTGTAGTAGAAAAATAGGTAGAAATTTGTATCTTGTGTAGATCCTTACACGCTTCTTGATTCTCATACATGGTTTTCTGTGATTTAAAGAGCACTTTCTATCTTCTTGCTGATATATTTCGTGTCGGTTGTGTGCTTTAGTGAAGAAACACAAAAAATAGTTCATAAAAGTGTGAAGAAGTAGATCGAAGCATAGAGACATGTGATGGCTTGAAGAACTCCCTATCGATAGATGGTCATAAGTATAGGAATGAGTGAAATCAGATCTATAAGTGAATCCCTAAGTACAAAGTACCACCACATATGAGTATATCATGTATATGTGGTTACATGGGGAAAAACCCTCTAGCCAGCACTGTATTAAAAACTACCCATGTATGGTGAAATAGTTGACATCAAAGCTAATTGAGGGGCACATAAGTGTACAAAACCACCCTAAAACAAATGATCTGAACACATACAGGGAGTGAGAGATCAACCTATACAAGGTAATAAGTTTATAGATTTTCAAAAAGCTTCAAACTTTTCCCCTGGAAGAGTTTTGGTGAATATTTCTACCACATTATCTTGTGTAGGCACATATACCAAATCAATATCTCCAGCATGAATGTGATCATTGTGACAATGATAGTGAGCTTCAATGTGTTGTTTGTGCATGAAACACTGGATTTCTTACAACCCCCAATGCACTCTCGCTATAAGTGAGAATATGCATGGGTGCACCAATCCCCATGTGTAGATCCATCAATATGTGTCTCAGCCATATAAACTCCACTATAGCTATGAATACTGCCCTGTATTGAGCTTCACAACTCTATATGGCCATAGAAGCTTGCTTCTTGTGAGATTTTACTCTCATACTTTTACAAGAAACATGAGTAGGCCCTCCTAGGCCCCTCTAGTTCACCCCTTGTACAACTAGTCAATCTGTTTCTACCTGTTCGACCTAACACCGTAGATCCAAATTACCTAAGGTTTCATCCAGACATATTAGACTTGAATAGCATCAAAATGACACTACAACAGATCGCCCGTATATCGAGGTTTTTACCGAGGAAAAGGAACGCGGCTATTTTTGCCACGACATCGGTGTAGCTGTCGGTATACGCGTCGGTACTATAACGCCGGTATGGGCATCGGTATAAGCATCGGTATGAGCATCAGTATAAGCGTCGGTAATTCTGATGCTATTATCGACGCCCATACCAACGCCTCTGCTGGGTGTGTTTTCTTTTGCTACAGCAACATTACCATGATATTGCTTAACAAAAGACAATACACTCTGCCTAAAAAAACCGAGTAAATGTGATGTGTACTCTAATGTCAACCGAAATATGATTTCATAAAACAGAATATTATTGGACACAAAAGAGATAATCAGAATGAACCATGAACCATGTACAAAGGAAGTGATATATTTCATAAATGAAGCATGTACAAGAGTGTGGCAAACCACTGTCATATATGACGCTTTTACAAAATGTGGCAAAGCAATGCATTGCCATATAAAAATCAAATACAAAATTTTGGTGTCCCACTGCCATACACATGCAAAGAACGTTCCATATCAACAGTCCTACAACAAAGAACATTAATGGAATGAGATAAATTCACATGAAATTACAAACAACAAGTAAAAATAGAATTTATAAATTAATCACCTCATGGAAAACACTCCCATGAAACGACCGCACCGCGTCCCTCCAAGTCCTCCAATAGTGCAATCAATCCGTGCTGATATCCGTAAGACTCTTCCGTTCGTGTTGGAGGACGACCCATTGCCAGCTCCTGCAACAAATATACAAAACATTAGAGGAACATACATGAGAAACTTAACACAAATAAATTCAATAAATGAAATGGTACTTACAAACTCATGACGCATCGTGTCATATCCGCCGCCGCCCAAATGTGATGGTCCAACCGTATCTAAACATGTGGCTGTAGCATCTCGCTGCTGGCGATATTGATCAGGAGTCTGCTGCTGCTCGTCACGAATCAAATCCCACTCCTCAGCATCTAATCATACAGGCCTTGGTAAGCCTGCTCTGAAAGCATCACGAGCCTCTGATCGTCGATGGGACATCACCTCATGTGCAGTGTGCAGAATCCACTCTGAACTGACAAGGGAGTGTCCATCGGCTGGTCAAAACTCTTGATAAATCATTTATGTGATATAATTCTTTCAATCTTTATCCTGTTCACTCCATTTCAGCAGATTACAAAAGAAAGGATAGAATCATTAGATACAATAGACGGATGATGATGTTAAAAGAGATAGAAAACATAAATAACTCTAATGTTTTTGAAGTGGTTGAGAATCAGAGGATCCTTGAGACCCAGGAAAAAGTGAAGTATGAAGATTATCTTCTTGCTTGTGGTACCCTTGCCACGTCTAGAGAGTTTTGGGCTGGAAAAATTGATAAACCTAACAAACACATGTTTGAGATAATGAGGAAGAAAAAAGCTAGGGACTTCATTCCTCTGATTAAAAAAAGTAATGGTGAGTATGCTTCTTGTATGGATGAGAACTTACAGGAGGTTGTTTGTTTCTTTACCTATGTTTTCTCTATGCCTCCCAAGAGAGGGGACCACATCTGGAGTGCAAGAGCTACCATTGCCCAGAAAAGGAAGAAAATGATTCCTCCTGGCTTGGTCTCCCTCGATCTCCCCCTTTTTGCTGGTGAGGTTAGAGAAACCATTAGTAAATTGAAACCTGGTAAGTCTCCTGGTCATGATGGTATTCCTAATGAATTTTTTCAAGAATTTAAAGAAGTGTTGGTGCCCATTATTCTCTGGATCTGGCAAGAAGCCATGAGAAGAGGCTCCCTCTCTACCTTCATTAATACTCGTGTCATCAAGTTGATACACAAAAGAGGATCTAAGGATGATCTTAACAATTGGAGACCTATCTCTTGTCTGACTTCTTTATACAAAATATTTGCCTCCTCCTTGGCTAGAAGGTTGAGCCCCTTGATGGATAGTATCATCCTTCCTGAGCAAAAAGGCTTTATTAAAGGTAGTTTCATTCTAGATGCTATTATCTCCATATGGGAAGGTTTTGATTATACCAAAGAGCTGAACATTGACTCCTACTTCTTCAAAATTGATTTTGATAAGGCCTATGATAGGATTGAGTGGGATTTCATTCTTCAATCTCTACATAATATTGGTTTGGGTAGAAAATTTATTAAGTTTACTAGCATCCTGCTTGGTAATGCTCAGTCTAAAGTTGCTATGAATAGTCATTTGTCCTCCCCTTCAAGCTGTGTAGATCCATAAGACATGGGTGTCCTTTGGCCCCTCTCCTCTTTGCTATCACCTCTGATTCCTTAGGGTGGTTGGTTAAAGACTCTAACAATCAAAACTCTATCAAGGGTATAGTGATCCCTCAAGCTCAGTCCCAACTTTGTCTTCAAATGTTTGCTGATGATACTAATCTGTTGATGAAAGTTGAAGACACTTCGGCAGTTGCTTTTCTCAATTGTCTCAATATTTTTTGTTTAGCTAGTGGTTCTGTTGTTAACCATTCTAAAACAGGTTTTTATTCTACTAATAACTTGGTTCCTGATTGTGTTAAGGAAGCAGGTTGTGAGGTGATTAAAAAAGGTACTGTTTTCAGATTATTGGGCATCCCTATGGGTTTTGAAATCACTAATGCTCAAAGGTAGAATTGGGTTTTAGACAAGTTCAGAGTTAAAGTTTTTAAATGGATGGACATGCAGTCTAATATTTCTCAAAGATCCTTTGTCTTAAAACATTATGTTCTTTCTTGCCTGACTTACTTTTTGGCTTGCTGGCAGCCTACTAAGAAGCACATTTCTCAGGCCATCTCTTTGGCCAGAAGATTTTTATGGGGAGGTAACAAAATCCCCTAAGTTTCTTGGAAAATATGTTGTATGAAGAAATCTGAGGGTGGGTTGGGCTTGATATGTCCTACGAGGATGGCTACTCAGATGGCTGCTAAATGGATCCTTAGAGCTGTTTCTTCTTATGATTTTTGGGCTTGCTTGATCAAAAGAAATATTAGCAAATTCTGGATAAAAAATAACAAGAGTTGGTCTGACTTTAATATTTGGGATGTTATAGTTTCTACTGCTATCTTTGTGCTGAAAGGCAGTGAGCTGGTCTGCAACTTCTGGACAGTGTGGATGTCGATTGAAGGGAAGTATAAATTACCTGTTTGGTTTCATTATAATTACTCCTTTTTATTACAGGATTCCTTGTGGATTGGGTGGCATGTTCAAGATATGATCTCCCCTCTTCCCATTAGATGGAATAAATGTAGAAGGAATGGCTTTAACAATTGGCATGATATGCTCAGTAATGGTAATGTACTTGAAGACAGACTTATAATGAACGTTGCCTCCTTGTCTCTTGCTTGTAAACAGATTCTTAGGGAAAAGAAGCACAAATTGATGGAAATTTCTGAGCTCAACCTTTGGCAAAAGAACGTCAGTCTTTGGAATGTTGCTCAAGACATGTACAATAACTTCAAAGGAGCTTACTGCAGCATCAGTGTTCTTGTTGGAAGGTTAAACAGAAAGTGGAATCTATCCTGGACTGCTCAACAATGGAGATATAGGTTTCAGAGCACCTGGTCCTTCCCTGTTGCCAATAAGCACTCCTGCTTACTTTGGTTGATTCTCCATAAAGGTATTTGGACTAGCAGCAAGGCCAAAAAATTTAAAATTCATCCAGGTCAATGTCACTTTTGTGGAATGGAAGAAGATTTGGAACATCTATTTTTCAAATGTAAGAACTCTTCAAGGTTCTAGAAAGTCATTTTTCTGTACTACAAAGCCATTGGAGTGAAGACCCCAGACTTCAGAGTGCTTCTTATTGGTGAAGCCAACAAGATGGACATAGTTCTCTGGTAATTGCTGAGGGCTCACATTCTTTGGGCTATCTGGAAAAATAGGAATAGTAAAATATATGACAAGAATTGTAAAGATCATTTTTTCCCATGTATGATGGGCATTGTAAGACTTCTTGATCAATGCTTGAAGTCTCCCTGCTGTGTCCCTTCGTTTGATAATAGCCCTTTTTTGATCCTCAAAACGTACCCTTGTAACCTGTGGAGATCCAAAATGCTTCAAGTCCACTCGTCAAATGAAGACTCTATGTCCAGCTTTATCAAGCTTCATATTGAAGGCGCTATGATGCAATGACCCTGGTGGTTTTGCCCTTCCTATTGGAAGGTCCTTTGTATCTTTTATTTGGCTTGCATCAATTTTAAATTTTCTGTTCTCTCTCAAAAAAAAAAAAGAAAAAAGAGAATCGAGGCAAGCAACACGGGTTTTGCGCATGAAATGCGGAAGGAAGGGCTAATAGGCACGCGAGGCCGTTAGGATGAGATAAAACCCTATGAAAGATGCACAAGATGTACAGAGAGAGAACAGAAAGAGCGATCGAATCGGACAAGAGGACGCGTAGAGAGAGTAGAACCGTTGCATTGTTATTGTGAGAGCATTATATATATATATATATATATATATATATATATATATATATATATATATATATAAAATCAATTTGTGTCTGTTCATATGTCAGATAATTCAATTACCTCCACAAGAGGCAACTATCAAGCCAATGTAAGACGAGAAAACGGAAGAGCTTTCAGATGGAAGAAGTATCAGTACATGCAATATATATTCAGAACCGTAATCTTGAAAACTGGTCCTTCATTTCTTCTTTTCAATGGCATACTTTGCTGTTGTACTTTTACAACGAATACGGTGCCTAAAATATCCATTCTCTTAATGGCATAATTCATATAAATGTGAGGAGCATATTGATGTTAGGAACATTATCGCGTTTAATGTTACGATTCGTAATTCATATTAATGTAAGGAACATATTACGGTATCGAACATTATCGCGTTTAGTGTACGTGCAAGAGACTATATATATATCCCTTGTAGTGGAGATCGCTTGTCACGTGAGAACTCTCTAGACGTTTACAAGTATAGAGAGAAGATACATCTTCCATGGTTTCAATCAGGGCCTAAAATTGACAGGCATACCTTAAATTTCCTATGACACGCATTTTTTGTGATTGTCTTTCATATGACAAGTTTTCTTAGAATTTGCACTTGTCAAATGACAGGCAATTTTTGAAAATGATAGGCAACTCAAATGAGCTTAAATTCATATCCCCATTTCCATCTAGCACTTGTATCAATATCCTAACACTTAGCCTATGCAAAATTTTTATCATCTAACAATTATATTAGACATATCAACATTTTTTTTATGGACTAACAAAACATACCCAAAAAATATGAAGTTATCGAAGCCATAATAGATACAAATGCAAATCAGCTTTGTTATAATACAAAATAAGGAAAAAGTTTCTAACCTTTTAGAGAAGCAATGAGCAAAGTCGAAGCACTTATACAAGTCTCCGAAGTTTGCAAGAGTCATCAATGTCATGTCCATCATCTCCAAGATCTCTAGCAAACATATACATATATTGCATTGTTCAATAGCATTCGATTTAAGATGTGTGATGAAAACAAGAATTGTAAATTGCAATGTGCATGGAAAAATTCACAGTGATTCAATCATGATTCGTGATTGACTGCAATGCACAAAATATCGTGATTCATTTATATATGACTCTAGCATCATTCGTATGTACTGTTGAGAGAGCATCATTTATATATGACTCTAGCATCATTCGTATGTACAATACATTTATCACATACTCGATGCATGAAATAAAGAGAGCATCATTTGTATATGGTTGTAGTCTGTAGCATGACACATCGATAAAGAGCATCATTTGTATATGGTTGTAGTCTGTAGCATGACACATCATCATTTATATATGACTCTAGCATCATTCGTATGTGCAGTACATTTCTCACATATTGGATACATGAAATAAGGAGCGCATCATTTGTATATGGTTGTAGTCTGTAGTAGGACACATCCTTTCTATATAAGTCTGCATCATTTGTATCCTTTGAAAAGAGCATGATTTGTATCCTTTGAAAAGAGCATGATTTGTATGTTACTGTAGGATGTTGTTGCATCCATCATTCAATTTATGTATATGACAGTAAGAGCATCGCTCGTGTATGTGCCTGTATATGACTGTAGCAGGATACATCATTCAATTTACGTATATATAATATGACTGTATTGATTCAAGAAATGAGAATGTACCATGTACGTACTTGAAAACACGATGGAGCCATGGCCGCAGTGTGTAAGAAGTTCCATGACTTTGCGTAAAATGTGCGATGTCTGACCCTGGTATGGCTCCCGCCTCACGACACAGAGAGCGACATCAGGAATGGGGCGAAGCCTGGAGGCTAGTCGTACGACTGCCACATCCATCGACGACTGATTATAAGTACACAAATTGCAATGGTACTAGGTAGAGTTTGCATAATGCAGAGTTGGGCGATGGGCGTGCTCTGCTCAGTGCTCAGTGATAACTAGGTTATGGACCAAGAAAAAGACTGGTTCAATTTTAGAAGGAAAAGGACAACCAAAAAATAGACCAGTGTTTTACTGGTTCGATTTTTAGAACTAGGGATTCGAGAAAGCGCTCTACTAGTTTGATTTTTAGAACCAGAGAATAGACTAGTTTTTAAAAACCAGAGAATTGAACCAAAGTTTTTCGTGCTGCAGGTTTTTCACTTGTCTGTCCATTTGCTCATGCCATATAATTTGATAAATGTCCAATTTTCACGATTTGCGATTCTGCGAGTCGTGACGTTGGTTAGTGAAATTATTCACGTACTAACATATATTAGCAATGGCCACGTATGATCTTATTATTTATATCTCTTTTATATATTTATATAATATTGTAAAAAATGACATGGAAATTAAACTTTTTTGCATGTCAAATGACAAAGGATTTTCGTTTTCTCCTTTCGCATGACAGTAAAATGTTCAAGATGAACCTTTCACTTGACAGGAAAAAAAAAAAATTATACGTGTTTTGACAGGTAAAATGGCCAATGACAGGCAAAACACCTGTCAATTATAGGCCCTGGTTACAATCTTACGTCATTGAGAACTCCATCAAAAGAGAGCACTCTAGAGTCTGTGTGCGCGTTTCCGATGGACCTGCGCACTTTCCGCCACTCATTGCAACGGTCATTATGCCTCCACATACCCCTTTCATAGGCATGATAAACTTCAGGACACCTCCATGCAAAGACGGTGCAGGTTGGTTTAAGACTGTGAAGGTTTGATGGAACACAAGTCCTAACCGCAGCAAACGATGGATGTATGGCCATGGTTGCTCAAAGCTGGAGAGGTACACCTATCCGAGAAATAATCGGCAGCCGCTGGCACTTTGAATACATCAACTGTTCATTACAATTGAAGCGGAGGATACTTCCATTGAGGTAAAGGACCTGCTAGAAGAAGATTATGTCAGAGTGGTCCTGCCTGCATCACCGCTTGCAAGAGCTTTCCCTTCTCTGGCAATGCATCAACTTCAAAAGTGGTTATTTGAGGCTCAGAAGAGCCCACTTGATCAGCCTTCATCCGCGCAGAACTGGAATGTGATCGTGCAAATGTTGAAACTTCGGGCATAAGCGTCAAATGGGGTATCAGATGCGGTCGTACACCATTTTGTATCCGCATTCCACTGGAAATATGAGGCGCATACCTCAAATGGGGCATCATAACATGCTGTTGTGTACTATTTTGCAGTGGGACTGCATGAGAATTGTACAGCATGACTGGCTGATGCATACGGCCAGGAGAAGGTGAGACCATCGGAGGCTTTGTAAAATCTGACTCAACCTGGGCTTGTCGTGACCCTGCACACGAGATGCAAGAAGATTGTGATAAGGGTGCTTTTGAATCATCGGATGATGCATCCACATCCCATGGTGACTTTGGGGAACAATGCGTTCGCAAGTCAATCAGCCCTAAACTCACATCTTTCTCCATGCTTGCATTCTCATTGAAGATGTCCACGTGAAATTGCCGCTGTGAGTCACCCATTGAGATGCAGGTTGCAGCTGGATTCTGTTCCAGTGCGGAGATGTCTTGCAATACAGGACTCCCATGGCATATTCTTGTGTCATGCTCAGAGAGAGTAATAATAGCCATCTCATCAGCCTGGCTTGGATCGCGAAATGGAATGGTATCGCAAGTGGTTAATGCAGGATAGGTGAGTTTAGTAGTAGATGCAGAAGTTGCAGATGTAGAGAGAAGCAAAATATTATTCGGAGAAGCAGCAGCAACAGAGCCTTGGGTAGATGAAGAAAGGTGCGAAATGCATGCTTGGAGTTTGCTGCACTTCATAAGCGCTTCATCCCTCTCTTTTCTTAAAACATCTAAAAGATTTCGAAGTTGGTGTATCTTAGCCTCACTGATCCTGCTTTGTGATCGGGCAGTCTCATGGACACTCTCAAGCTCCATAGTCACAGCTGCTAACCTCTGTTGTAGCTCCTCAACAGTCTGCTCAGCCCAATAAAGTCCCAATGTTAAATCTATGAAGAAACTTCAATGCAGATGGTTAAATAAGCCTCGACACATTAACAGCATATCAATTCCCTTTGAATAACTAGCATATTACTGACCAGCCTGAGTCATAAAGATATTGTGCAGCTGCAGGGCGAATAACAATAAACCAAGGAATAAATTTCAACAGGATGTCTAAATAACTTCGACATATTTACTGATACAAACTATGTGCAATACATATTTTCCATATATGAACAGGATCTCAGCAAGATTCAATGAACTATCGATAATGAGGAGACGAAGAGTGCACATTGAAATACCTCTCCAGAAATAAGCATTGAAGTTGGCCAAGCAATGGGTGAGCCAGGAAGGCTTGCTTCCATAAAGATCGATGCCAATGAGGTTTCCATATCCGCACACAACATCACGATTCAGCTATTTACTTCGAGACGTCTGATGAAAATTCTTCCAGAGATGCACCTGCTCAACTCGGCAGCTGGCAAGGACCGATCATTCAAACATCTTGCACGAAAGCAGATGAAGAACATAAGCGAAAGTACCGAGCTGCAGATGTACACTCTGATTGTTTGAAAATGACCCATTTAAAGCCTAAGACATGTGCGTCTATGAGTCTGCACGTGGGATTATGATGGCTAAATCCAAAGATCACCGATCATGGGAGATTGGCCTTCACGTGATGGTTTTGTGGGCTGACTTGTTGGAGGAGAAAACCTGTTTAGAAACAATCAAAGATCTGCCCATCCATTGGTCTGTTGGAGCGTTTCCAATTTCCAAGCGTCGCATCCTAAGTTGAATTACGAACCGTCGAAGACTAACAGGCAGAGGAAAAGCTATCTGATTTTTCATGAAAAACCTCGAAGTCCTTAAAAATATTTACGCTTTTTATGTCACACCTTACAGCTGTAGCGGATATGGCGATTTTATCCTTCTTATTTGATAGAAATTGGTTCAAGGTTCAATTCAAAAGCTTTGTATAGCGAGTACTAGGGACCGTATAACCGCTTCGTCCATAGTGCCGAAACATACTACACAGTAGATCATCACAATATAACATTATTCATGTCCACGTCCTGTAGGACAGTTGGTTGAGCTTTGGCCTCTTGAGGCGGACGTCCAAGGTTCAAGTCCCAGGTTGGACATGTTATGGCTTAGGCCAGTTAAACCCAGTTGTAACCATGTCTCTCAGTTGTAACCTTGTGTAACCCCTGCTTTGTGGGATACGGGGGGTCCCGCTGGTGCTATGCCCATTCACTTGTACAGTTGCAATTTCAAAGTTAAAGTCTGGAGGAGTAGGCTTCGGCTGAACCTCCATTTAAAAAAAAAAAAAAAGCATTATACATTCATCATCATCCCTTAGATATCTCGTCCGATGTCGCGGTCCGGTGGTTAGGCCTCTTGCCTCTTGAGGCAGGGGCTAGGGTTCAACCTCTATTTGCAACATTTGTGAGGGATATGTTAACGTGGAATGATGTATCATGTGGCTGATGTGCCACCGCCTATTGTGCCCCGCTGTAGTTGTGACCGCCGTTCAACCCAGCTATGTAAACCCTTGTTCTTGTGGGCTAAGGGGGGTCCCATGGGTACTATGCCCTTCCTTGTACAGTTGCAGTTTCAAAGTAAATGCCCGGAGGAGTAGGCCTTGGCCGAACCTTCATTTAAAGGAAAAAATCATCGTTATACCATATGATGCATGTAGTTGCAAAAAATATCATGCCCTTCATGTTTCTGGCGATCAGGGCAGCAAGTCTTTGGAATAATTAAAAGTTGAACGCTTTTAACATGCAAGTATGAGACTCAGGCATGTAGCGTCATAATACAAGACATGGGCTTTTTCTGAATCGCGAAAAGGTTTGGCACACATATTGGAGCTTTTCGAAATCACTGAGAAGGTTCTCCCAATTTCCAATTCTATCTTGCTCGAAATCGCCCATAAGGTTCTACCAATTTCCAATTCTATCTTGCAAAAGAGGTCTTGGGCCCATTGGGCCCATTTTACGTAGTTTCGACGAAACTTTGATAAAAAATGGGTATGTTTTGACCAACAGCGAGTCGTAACAAACTAGAAGTATGTCGTAAAAAGAGAACACCCTCATCAAAAATCAAGCAAATTGCACCTTATGTTTGAGAACCCTTTATAACAGTATATATATATTTCAAAAATGAAGTGAAAACATGCGATTTTGACATTTTCTCTCATTAAAAGAAAAAAGAGCTCAAAATGTGGTCAAAATTTCATTACATAAGACATTGACATGTCCGAAATCTATATAAAGAATGTAAAACTCAAGAGTTCTTATACAAAAATAAACATTTAAGACATATTTTCAATGGGTGGATATCCGATTGTTGCTATGAAACATGGTTTCGTTAAGCAAACTACTTCGAGGCATTTACATGAGCACTAAAAACATTATGGAGTTTCAATGCAACTCACAACTTTGTCGATCTATGTCTACACCCTCATCATCTGATGCACTTGATTCACTCTGATACTGTTGAGAGCTCTCTTCTTCTTCTTCTATATCCACAAGAGCTCTATCTTCATCCACGTACATACCGAATTCTGCAGGATCATGCATAAATCTTCTTGTTTGCCTATGATTTGTTGTACCACATACATCTAGAAGCTTTTTCTTTATCATATTGATGGTTTCTTTCCTCAAGTGACTTGTTTTTGTCAAGGAAAAATCATAAACAAGAATATCTACATTATCCATTTTAAGAGTGGATGTGCTTCGAATATTCTTTTTCTTTTTTGAGCCTATTCTTTTAGTATCATACACCATTTCTAAGTTATATTTACCTGTGAATGCATTATTACTTTTAGTGTAATACTAATGCACCATCAAAGCCTCTATTCTTCTTTGATCAATATCTTTAGTGACCTCTAAAGCCTTTGCAATCCAAAATGGTCTGATAGCCTCATCACCATCAACAAGTACTGCAATAAGTGTTCCAGCATTTATCTCTATTAAATTTCATTGTCATCTTGCTTCTGCCTGTTTTGCACTACTAGAAATAGGGGGCGTAGCGACGCCCCTGAATAAAAAAAAAAAGTGAACCTTCGCTTATGCCACGGTAGCGTCGCATAAGCGACATCCCTCTCTTTTTTTTTTAAACAGTTGTCGTCGCATAAGTGATGCTAGCGTCGCTTATGCGACGCCAAATCTATGCGTCCCAAATAGCATCGCTAATTAGCGACGCTACTTGCGACATTGGCAAACTGACCGCGATGTTTTAGCGTCGCATAAGCCACGTCCCGTGTTCCAAAGCATCGCATAAGCGACGCTCTCGAATGTTAAAAAAAGATTCGATTTCTCCCGGCACATTTGTGTTGGGATTTGGATGCAAACACACACACACACACACACACAGAGCAAGCGAGCAAGAACACACACATAGCAAGAGTGAGCGAGCAAGAGCAAGAGCAACAACACTCGTTGAAGGCAGGTATGCATGCACACACACACATACACACACATACATATGCATACACACACATATACACACATACACATAGACACACACACATACACATAGACACAGACACATATACACACACACACATACACACATACACACATAGACACATACACACATAATGATGCATACACACACATACACATGCATACACACATACACATACGCACATACATGCACCCACATACACACACACATACACACACACACATACACACACATATATGCATACACACACACACACACATAGAGAGACATACACACACATACACATACGTGCATACATATGCATACATAATGCATATGCATACATAATGCATATGCATACATAATGTATATGCATACATAATGCATATGCATACATAAAAGGCCTATTCACGAAAAATGGGACTTATTCATGATTTTGGGACAATTCTATGTTTTCCAACTCTATGTTTTTTGAATGATTCATGTTATTTAAATATCTTAAAAAATAGCTTGACATTGATATTCAAGATTCTCCAGGTAGTTTCTTCTCTTGTTGATAACAAAATCTTCAAATCTTAGCTAGGGCCTAATATTGCAAATTGGAAGGGACTAATTTACAACACTAAGGTTTGAACTCAATGAACCTCTTCCTAAGTGGATAAAAATATCCATATTGTCAATATACATATTACAATTTATAATTGTTTAAGGGATCAATATTAGAGTTTCAACCTCATGTAGTCTCATCATTCTATCCTTAAAAAAAATAAAGCTATGAGTATATGTAAGAGGCATATTAGTCACACTAAGATTGAACTTCTATATAAGAAGCAAAATATTAATTGGAAGACTGAAGATTGAGCATATTAATGAGAGAGCTGACAAAACTCAACATTGAGCAATTTATTATGACTTTAAACACTAGTTCATCAATGGAAATTCCAAGAAAAAGAAGATTGATCTTATTCATGATTTTGGGACAAATCTATGTTCTCCAATTCTATGTTTTTTGAATGATTCATATTATTTAAATATCTTAAGAATAGCTCAACATTGATATTCAAGCTTCTCCAGGTAGTTTCTTCTCTTGTTGATAACAAAATCTTCAAATCTTAGCTCGGGCCTAATATTGCAAATTGGAAGGGACTTGGGCTGGGCTTAAGCTGCTCCTAATTTTGTAACTAGGTTTCAACTCAATGAGCCTCTTCCTAAGTGGATAAAAATATTCATATTGTCAATAATTGTTTAAGGTATCAATATTAGAGTTTCAACCTCATATAGTCTCATTATTCTAGTCCTTTAAAAAAATAAATCTTTGAGTATATGTAAGAGGCTCTTTGAACTCTCAAATTAATTATAAACCATATTAGTCACACTAAGATTGAACTTCTATATAAGATGCAAATTATTAATTCGAAGACTGAAGATTGAGCATATTAATGAGGCAGCTGACAAAACTCAACATTGAGCAATTTATTATGACTTTACACTAGTTCATGAATGGAAATTCCAAGAAAAAGAAGATTGACCTTAATATTACAAAACTCAAAATTGATTATCTTAGTTTTATAAACATATTGATTGACCTTAATATTACAAAAATCAAAATTGATTATCTTAGTTTTATAAACATATTGAAATTAGATTAGAAGATAAAGCAAATGAAATCTTTTAAAAGTAACAAGTACTTTAAAAATTATATTAAATATTGATATTATATATATATATATATATATATATATATATATATATATATATATATATATATATATATATATATATATATATATATATATATATATATATATATATATATATGTGTGTGTGTGTGTGTGTGTGTATGTGTGTGTGTGCATTGTGTATGTGTATGTGCATGTGTGAGCAATGTGTATATATATGTACATAACCATATCAATTATTTAATTAAATATTTTCAAATTATACAGATATATTCATACATAAAGAAATTTCAACTTATATATATAATTTATACATAAAGAAAGTTCAAACACACACACACACACACACACACACACACACACATATATATATATATATATATATATATATATATATATATATATATATATATATATATATATATATATATATATATATATATATATATATATATATATATATATACATCCATATATATATCTATGTGTGTGTGTGTGTTGTGTGTGTACATCCAATCATTTGAATCAATATCTTCAAAATATAAAAAGAAAATGACTTCAAGAAAACTCAAAATTCATGAATAACATAGAATATTATTAAATGATGAGAAAATATAATTGAATCTATAATTATCCATTTAAAGCAAATTATCTCAAAAACATATGGTGTTTAGAAACACCTAATTAAATTTAATGTACGGCTAAATATCCACCTAATTGAATGATCTCGAGATTGTATGGTGTTTAAAAACACCGAAATAAATTAAATACATAATAATAATCCCTCTAATTGAATGTTGTCAATACTATCCCTTTGTAGTGAACAACATTGGTGCTAATGGAGAGCCATCTAGTCAACATTATTTCCTTCACAAAAAGTTAGCAAAGCCATCTAGTTGACATTAATTCTTGCAACATAAAAAGTTAGCAAAGCAAAAGAAAACACAAGCTTGGGATGATTTACAAAAGAAAACACATAAGCTATTATAATTGAATTACAAATTACAATCATCTTCATCAGAGGTATTATAATTGAATTACAGATTAAAATCATTTTCATTAGAGAAGTAGCTCAAATGTTCGAATCCTTCATCTTCTTTCCCTTGGCTTTGTTTTACCTTCGATATCACTGTTGTTGGAATTTTGGTTTTATTTGGTTTGTGCCCACCTTTTGGTGTCCAAGCCCAAAGAATGGAAGAAGTATTCTCCCAACGTTGAGGATCAACAATATTTTCTCTCCAATATTTTGTCCAACAATCCCTATGTAGTTCTTCATCACTGATGTTTTTCCTTTTTGAAATAGGTATCCAATATTGTATCTGAACCTTAAGATATGTTTTTGATTCTCTAGTTTGATTAACTTCAGTTTCCGCCATGCCAAGCCACACAGAGTACATTGCATCACATGGTTCTATGAGAATGAAGTCTCCTTTTCTCACATCAAGGCATGGATCGAATTCCTTTGCTGGTTTGTTACGCAATGGACCACAAAAGTGTACATCATTTTCACCTGCATCTTCATTATCAAATGTATTATCTTGCACAAGATTTGAAGATCCAAATGTTTTGCATCCACTTTTTGGCAAAAAATCATGATAAAATGTATCCTTCCATATTATTTGAGATTTCAAAACCTCCATAAGGTTTTTCCAATAAGTAAGTACCAGATTAATCCATTTTCCATAATTTGAGTTATCCCCCTTCTCTTTCAGATGCATTTTCCACCAATTGGCATATCTCAAAAGTCCTTCCATGACCCTTTCATTATCCTTCACATACTCACTAGGTGGCAATAATTTTGGAATGCCTTCAAGAAGCTTCGATATGCCATCTTCATTTTTCTTCCATAGCTCTATACCATTTGCAGGTAACCAATCAATATTTTTTGGATGCAATTTATATTGCATCAAGGGCACCCCTTGACTCATGTGGAATCTGAACTGCAATGGTTTCGAATGCCCAATAAGAGTATCTGCTCCATCATTTAAGTACTCTTTGACAAAATTTTTGAAATCTGGTACTTTTTGTATAAGAAAAGGTGTCGGATGCATGCTGCAACATTCATTAAAAGTTCTCATAAGATGTGGAAAACTAAAAATAGATTGTTTTCTGAGCTTTTCTGAAAAGTAACTAAATAAAGCATCAATATACTCATGTGTATGTCCAACCATAAGGAATCCAAGTTGCACCATATCAAATATCCCATTAGCAACCAACAAAGACAAATATGCAAAGACATAGCGATTCTTATTTTCTGAACCACAATTATCAAGTTGCAAAAATAATGTTCTAGGTAATTCCTTGAATGAATTACTTTGATTTTCACATGTAATATTACATTGTGTTACATTGTCATATAAAATTTGCTCCTTTAATACATCCATATGATGATAAAGTGCATCAGGCCATAACAAAGAATCAAATAGACTCTTTGTGTAATTCACACCAAAACTCTTCAATCCCAAATCTCCATACAACTGACTATCTTTTTTTTCTAAGTTTCTTAAACACATTGAAATAGATGCAATTGTGAAATTTGGATCACCGGTAATCCTAAATCAAAATGACCATAAGCACATTGTCCATGTCCATGAGTAAGCATTCCTGTTAAAGATATTGGTAATCTCTCAATGCCATTAAGAGATTTTGGAACTGGTCTAATTTGTGGTATAGTTGTTTTACTTTGATCCATTTTATCATGAATAATGCATAAATATTTATCTGGAAATAATTCTGAGGAAACTCTCCAAGCATAATATAGATTTCTACAACTCATTTGACGTAGCATATGAGATCTTCTTTGTGCTAAATATCTTGGACGTTCTTCATGGTTTTTAGTAGATTGTAATTTTGCTTTTATTCCTGTACAAAAGTCACATTTGGAGAAGGTACTTGACTTTGATAAAGAAACTGTTCTAAATTCTGTATTCAGATAATTTATTATATCCCAAACTCTCTAATGTCATATTCACCTCTCGAAGAATATCCACTTGTTTATAATGTGATGGAAGCACTCTTTGTGTTTCACGAGAACCATCAGTACATGTTATCAACTTGTGTGGCATTTGATCTGCATTATTATCAATGAAATCATGTATCAAAGCTTTTGCTATTTCTACATGTTTGATACTTTTTCTAAGTATTCCATTATTCCCATGAATGGATACCTTTTGACCAAGTAGAAACTTTTCTCGTAGCCTATAAAATGAGCTCCTTCCAATACCATGAATTAAATACCATGCCTTGATACATACTTCTTTTGCATCAAACGTGAAATTAAAACTCAAGCGCTGACTTAAGTTCACACAGTTACCTTTGTAGACCATATTCATGCAATCCAATACATATTTGCATCTATCTGAATAGCATTGTCCCCAAAAGTTGAATCTTGCATCCATTATTTTAGCCCTACTAGCTACTTGACAACATCTCTGTTCACAACAATCATGCATTGAAACCATCTGAATTCTCTCAAATGAGCATCTCTTATTAGGAGCCAATGTATTACTTTTTCTAACCTTGTGGATGTAACTTCTTTTTTTTTTTTGTTCACTTCAAAATATCCACAGTTAGTATTTTCCATATGAAAATCCTCTTGTTGATCTGATTCCATTCGAAGAGGAGAAACAAGCTGTATATCATCAAAACAATGTTGAATATCAATAGCATGAGAATAACTCTTATCAACATCTACATCCTCAATACCATTGCAATTATCATCATCGATGTTGTACAATGACGTAAAGCAAAAATTTGGATTCTCTCCAGCTTCAAGATCCACATCCTCAATACCATTGCAATGATCATCTTCAATGTCATACAATGAGTTAAAGCCTAATTTTTGTATCATAGGCTCACCATCTTCTGTAACGATTTGGAGTATAGGCCAACTCACCAATTTCAAAGTTGAATCCAAAGTTGATGGATCCATAGTTTCATCCATAATAACACCTACGCAACTTTCTCCCAACTCTTTGCAATTTATAGCATCCCATGGATTTACCAATAAAACAATAGCAGTTGCATATCTTTCACGCTTTTCATGATCCAACAAGATGACTCTCTTTCCTTTCCACTTTTCTCTTTCTTCAAGTTGACCAGATATAGTTTGCTTTGTTGCCATATTGATTTTGCCTGTAAAAAGCATAAATGAGAAATTAACAATGCTATTCAATTGATCATTCTTTCAATAATTATTGTAAAAATAATCAATTGAATTAAAACTAGAACACAAACATCATTTCCACAAAAAATAATCCATATTTGCATATACAGACATTCACCAATTAGACTTAACTTTGAGTCTAGTCAAAAATCAAGGAAACTACAAGAATAAAAATCTCTAACTTCATTTTCATGCTAGCATGTTAAGAGGCACTCAAACCATCCCTGAAATGATGTTATGTATGTCTTTGTATGTGTGTATTTTAGTGTGTACAATACTGACTTCAGTTGAATAGAGGTTCCACTTTATGTTCGAAACTTACATTACTCAAAGTTGAATAGAGGTAAGTCCGACTCAAATTGAATATAGGCTCAATCTCTCTCTATCTCCAAGTTGAATTAAAACTCAAACTCAAGTTGAATCCTTTCTGACTCTCAAACTTAATTTTGAGCTCCTCAAATTCCAAATTGAATAGAGGCTCCAAATTAAGTTCGAGCCTCATGCCCTTGTAGATGCAAGAAGATATTAGTCCTCTTGAACCTAAATGGCTCAAATCGATATGATTCAGAGGCTTAGCACTTGTAGGTTTGAGTTAAAAATATCAATCTATTTCTTGAAGAACCTGAGAGGCTCGAACTTAAGTTTGAGCCTCATATCATGTGACCAAACAATCTCGAACTTGATATGATTCAGAGGCTCCAAATTGAATATAGACTCAAACTCTCTCGATCCAAGTTGGAATGAAATTTTAAAATAGATTAAGTTAAAAATACTATCATGTTTGTTGGAAAATCTTAGAGGCTCGAACTTAAGTTTGAGCCTCGCTTGTAACTAAATAAACTGAAACTTGACATGATTCAAAGCAGTCCGAGCCTTATATTATGTGACACAACATAAAATTCATGGGCCGACTCTACATTCAACAGACATTCAATTTTAAACTCCAACTTGAATCGACATCCAAACCTAAGTTTCACCTTCAGTTAGTTCTTTTGGATGTAAGAGACTATCCAACGTAATAGGCTCAAACTTAAGTTTGACCATCTTTTATTAAAATTTCAAAATAGATTCAAGTTTAAAATACTATCATGTTTGCTGGAAAAGCTTAGAGGTTCAAACTTAAGTTCGAGCCTCATTTGTAACTAAACAGACTGAGAGTTGACATGATTCAAAGCATTCGGAGCGTGATATTATGTGACACAACATAAAATTCATGGGCTCGAACTTAAGTTCAAGTCTCATATCATGTGAAGACTCAAACTTGATATGATTCTAAAGGTGTGAACTTAAGTTCGAGCCTCTTAGCTCTTTTGGATTCATGAGTTAAGAGGCTCGAACTTAAGTTCTAGCAACTTTTGGAAAAGCTGAAAAAGTCTGAGCTTCATAACCCAACTCATAAGATTCAGAGGCTTAGCTCTTGTAGATAAAAGAAGATTTGAGTTAAAAATATTAGTGTTTTTACCAGAAAACTTGAGAAGCTCGAACTTAAGTTGAAGCCTGTTTTTGCCAAAAAACTTGAGAGGCTCGAACTTAAGTTGGAGCCTCATATCATGTGAGCCAACAATTCCAAACTTGATATGACTCATGGGCTCCAAAATTGAATATAGGCTCAAACTCTCTTGATCCAAGTTGAAATGAAATTCAAACTGAAGTTCATAGTTTGAATTTCAATCCTGTCTGATTTACAAACTTTAGTTTGGGTTTCTCAAACTGAAGTTTCATCCTCTCTTATTCTCAAAATTAAGTTCGAGCTTATTAGATTCTTGAATAGGTTTACTTCGAGCCCTTCAAACTCCACATTGAATAGAGGTTCAAACTTAAGCTCAAACCTCTGCGACTATACGTTCAATAGACATTCAATTTTAAACTTCACCTTGAATCAACATCCAAACCTAAGTTTCACCTTCAGTTAGTTCTTTTGGATGTAAGAGAGTATTCAATGTAATAGGCTCAAACTTAAGTTCGAGCATCTTTTATTAAAATTTCAAAATAGATTCAAGTTAAAAATACTATCATGTTTGCTGGAAAATCTTAGAGGCTCGAACTTAAGTTCGAGGCTCATTTGTAACTAAACAAACCGAGAGTTGACATGATTCAAAGCAGTCGGAGCCTCATATTATGTGACACAACATAATATTCATGGGCTCGAACTTAAGTTCGAGTCTCATATCATGTGAAGACTCAAACTTGATATGATTCTAAAGGTGTGGACTTAAGTTCCAGCCTATTAGCTCTTTTGGATTCATGAGTTAAGATGCTCGAACTTAAGTTCTAGCAACTTTTGGAAAAACTAAAAAAGTTTGAGCTTCATAACTCAACTCACAAGATTCAGAGGCTTAGCTTTTGTAGATGCAAGAAGATTTGAGTTAAAAATATTAGTGTTTTTACCAGAAAACTTGAGAGGCTCGAACTTAAGTTGAAGCCTGTTTTTGCCAAAAACCTTGAGAGGCTCGAACTTAAGTTGGAGCCTCATATCATCTGAGCCAACAATTCCAAAATTGATATGACTCACGGGCTCCAAATTGAAGATAGGCTCAAACTCTCTCGATCCAAGTTGGAATGAAATTCAAACTGAAGTTCATAGTTTGAATTTCAATCCTGTCTGATTTACAAACTTAAGTTTGGGTTTCTCAAACTGAAGTTTAATCCTCTCTAATTCTCAAAATGAAGTTCGAACTTGTTAGATTCCAACTTGAATAGATTTACTTCGAGCATCTTTTATTAAAATTTCAAAATAGATTCAAGTTAAAAATACTATCATGTTTGCTGGAAAAGCTTAGAGGCTCGAACTTAAGTTCGAGCCTCATTTGTAACTAAACAAACCGAGAGTTGACATGATTCAAAGCAGTCGGAGCCTCATATTATGTGACACAACATAAAATTCATGGGCTCGAACTTAAGTTCGAGTCTCATATCATGTGAAGACTCAAACTTGATATGATTCTAATGGTGTGAACTTAATTTCAAGCCTCTTAGCTCTTTTGGATTAATGAGTAAGAGGCTCGAACTTAAGTTCTAGCAAATTTTGGAAAAGCTGAAAAAGTCTGAGCTTCATAACTCAACTCATAAGATTCAGAGGCTTAGCTTTTGTAGATGCAAGAAGATTTGAGTTAAAAATATTAGTGTTTTTACCAGAAAACTTGAGAGGCTCGAACTTAAGTTGAAGCCTGTTTTTGCCAAAAAACTTGAGAGGCTCGAACTTAAGTTGGAGCCTCATATCATCTGAGCCAACAATTCCAAACTTGATATGGTGGAACTTAGAAAACTGACAAAGGCTCGAATTGGAACCAACAATCCTAAGGTTGATATGGCTTGAAAAGCTAAGAGGCTCGAACTTAAGTTCGAGCCTCCCTGTTCTTGATATGGTTGAAAAAGCTAAGAGACTCTATAAGAGGTTCGAAGCTCCTAAAATTGAATTGATTCTAAGGCTCGAACTTAAGTTCGAGCCTCTTAAAGTTTGTTCTTTTGCACATAAGACACAACAATCCTAAATTTAATATGGGTGGAAAAGCTGAGAGGCCTCATATCATGTGAGCCAACAATCCCAAACTTGATATGGTGGAACTAAGAAAACTGACAAAGGCTCGAATTGGAACCAACAATCCTAAGCTTGATATGGCTTGAAAAGCTAAGAGGCTCGAACTTAAGTTCGAGCCTCCCTGTTCTTGATATGGTTGAAAAAGCTGAGAGACTCATATCATATAAGAGGTTCGAAGCTCCTAAAATTGAATTGATTCTAAGGCTCAAACTTAAGTCCGAGCCTCTTTGTTCTTTTGCACATAAGACACAACAATCCTAAATTTAATATGGGTGGAAAAGCTGAGAGGCTCATATCATGTGAGCCAACAATCCTAAATTTGATATGGTTGGAAAAGCTGAGAGGGTCGAACTAAGGTTCGAGACCCCATAATTGAATTGATCCTAAGACTCGAACTTAAGTTCGAGCCTGTTCATTCTTTCGCACATAAAACGTTGTTCAATCATGTGACCCAAAGGCTCGAACTTAAGTTCGAGCCTGTTCGTTCTTTTGCACATAAAACGCTCTTCAATCATGTGACAGTTGATATGATTCAAAGGCTCGAACTTAATTTCGAACTTGGTATTAAGGAACTTGATATAATTTATAGGTTCGACCCTGAAAGGATTGAGCTTGATGACGCAATATCAAATTTCAGAGGCTCGAATTCTCATATCATATGAATAAACAATCCCAAACTTAGGCTGAAACTGAAGAGGCTCGAACTTAACTTCAAGCAACATACCAAGTGAACCAACAATCTTAAGCTTGATATGGCTTGAAAAGCTAAGAGGTTATTCAATTGATTTTCAGGCCGAATTGATCCGACGGCTCGAACTTAGGTTCGAGTCTGTTTGTTCTTTTCAACAATCCTACGCCACTTAAGTTCGAGCCATCGAAATTCAATTGATCTTGAGGCTCAAACTTAAGTTCGAGCTTGTTTGTTCTTTTGCACATAACACACAATTCAATCATGTGACCCAACAATCCTAAACTTGATATGGTTGGAAAAGCTCAGAGGCTCGAATTGAAGTTCGAGCCTCTTTGTTCTTTTGCACATAACACACAACCATCCTAAACTTGATATGGTTGGAAAAGCTCAGAGGCTCTAACTCCTCTTTGTTCTTTTGCTCATATCATGTGACCAAACAATCCTAAACTTGATATGGTTGGAAAAGATCAGAGGCTCGAACTTAAGTTCGAGCCTCTTTGTTCTTTTGCTCATATCATGTGATCCAACAATCCTAAACTTGATATGGTTGAAAAGCTCAGAGGCTCATATCATATGATTTAACAATCCTAAACTTGATATGGTTGGAAAAGCTCAAAGACTCAAACTTAAGTTCGAGCCTCTTTGTTCTTTTGCACATAAGACACAACAATCCTAAATTTGATATGGCTGGAAAAGCTGAGGCTCATATCATGTGATCCAACAATCCTAAACTTGATATGGTTGGAAAAGCTCAGAGGCTCGAACTTAACTTCGAGCCTCTTTGTTATTTTGCACATAAGACACAACAATCCTAAACTTGATATGGCTAAAAAAGCTAAGGCTCATATCATGTGATCCAACAAATCCTGAACTTGATATGGTTGGAAAAGCTCAGAGGCTCGAACTTAAGTTCGAGCCTCTTTGTTCTTTTGCACATAAGCCACAACAATCCTAAACTTGATATGGTTGGAAAAGCTGAGAGGCTCGAACTTAAGTTCGAGCCTCTTTGTTCTTTTGCTCATATCATGTGATCCAACAATTCTAAACTTGATATGGTTGGAAAAGCTCAGAGGCTCGAACTTAAATTCGAGCCTCTTTGTTCTTTGGCACCTAACACACAACAATCCTAAACATGACATGGCTGGAAAAGCTGAGGTTTATATCATGTGATCCTACAATGCTAAACTTGATATGGTTGGAAAAGCTCAGAGGCTCGAACTTAAGTTCGAGCCTCTTTGTTCTTTTGCACATAAGACACAAGATATGACTCACGGGCTCCAAATTGAAGGTAGGCTCAAA
>CM035436.1:139804639-139807139 GCA_020310875.1 Ceratopteris richardii
GTAGGCTCTGTTGGAAATATTTTGCTCTCTGTTGTAAGGGCTGGTTCTCCTTCTCTATTTATCCATTTGCTATGATTTTGGTGTCATTGGGTAGCTATTATAGTTCTCTAACGTTGACCCAAGTTTGAGATTCATTCTCTGTATAATCTCTGAGAGAAGCTTGCTGGAGTTAAGTGAGGTCTCTGTTTGACTAGGAGTTGTGAGCATTCAGCTGGCTCATGTTGTAGACATTGTTTCACTTTGTGTAAGCATCCATTTGAAGTTAAAATTTGTCTTGTTGGAAAGCTCTTGGTGTCTACTACAGGTCTACAAAAGCTCACTTGAGTTCTCTGCATAAGCTTTGAGTAAGAGCATTTTTGGTGTGCAGAGGTCAAAGAAGGATACCTGTGGAGGTCATTCACGCTTCGTCGTTGCTTAGGGGTTGAGATACTTCCCCTATCAGTGGTATCAGAGCATTTGGGCATCTTGGAGGGATCACATACAAGCAAGAAGACCTCTTGGAGCTGGTGGTTGAGCATCAACAAAAGCTTCTTGGAGGTAGCTCACATCAAGTGGGAGCTATTCTACTCAAAGTTTCAAGAGCACAAGGTGTCCATCTAAGGAAAGATTTGGATTGAGGTAACCTCAGAGCCTCATTTTCATTTTACACACATTGGAGCATTAGCCAAGGGCTAGGTCAAGTATCAAAGACTAGATATGGGAGACTTCAACACTCAAATTGAAAAGCTAGACAAAGGGAACTATCAACCATGGAGATTTAGGGTCTCCAACTATCTTATGGGCAAGGGCCTTTGGGGGTTGATTACTGGAAGTGAACCAAGACCTAGGTTGGATGAGAATCCAACCAATGACCAGAGAAGGGCCTTTAGGGAATGGAATGAAAGAGACAAGAGGGTTATCTTTATCCTTTCCCAACACATTAGCAATAGCATGATTGGCCATATCCAAGACTTGGATTCAAGCATGAAGGTATGGGAGACACTTGAAAGGCTTTATTCAACAAGCACGAAAGCAAGGAAGATCCAGCTCAAGAATGAGCTCAACAACCTTAGGAAGAGCTCAGGGAGTAGCATAAATGACTACATACTTAAGGTCAAGGAGTTATCAGATGCATTGGGATCCATTGGAAGCCACGTAGATGATGACGATCTTGTGGCTTATACTCTCAATGGTTTGAGAGATGATGAGAAGTGGAAACCCTTTACCACTTCAGTTTATGTAAGGGATAATCTTCCCGATTTTGAGCAATTGTTTGCTCTCATGGTCACCGAAGAAATGAACATAGGTGGAAGTTCAACTAAAAGCAAGGATGCACAAGTTTTCTATGCAGGTAATCAAAGGGGCAAAGGAAGACGAGGACAAGGAAGGGGAAAAGGAAGGTTTGGAGGAAGGCAAGGCCACTCAAGCAATCAAGGACATGACCAAGGCACCTCATCACAAAGAGGGAGAGGAAGAACAAGAGGAAGAGGAGGACGACATCAACAAAATAGGAATCAAGATGGTGAAGGATGTTACATATGTGGCAAGTTTGGCCACTATGCTAGAGATTGCTACCAAGGAGGAAACCAAAGGAGCTATATCTTCATACAAAGGCCAAGGTAATTATGCTTCTACAAGTTCAGAAAATGACAATCTCTTGATGATGCACATGAATGGGAATTCAAGCAAAGTAGATAACACTTGGTATATTGATAGTGGATGTAGCAACCATATGAGTTGCAATTCTTCTTGGTTTACTAATCTACATGTTCCCAAAGGTAAAGGACATGTAGAAACAGGTGATGATACAGCCCATGAGATCTCCCATGTTGGAGATGTAGCTTTGGATGACAAGGAGGAAGGAAGATGTCTCAAGGATGTCTTGCATGTACCTACTATCACAAAGAACTTGGTGTCCGTTGGGCAAATGGTTGAAAGAGGCTATCAAGTAAGGTTCAACAAAGGTGGATGCTTTGTGGAGAACCCTAAGCAAGGTTATAAGGTCATAGCAAGAGGGAAGAAGCAAGGGAGACTCTTCACTTTGGAGGTAAATTCTCATTCCACTCAACATGTCTACTTCACATATGGAAACAAGAGGATTTCGGAGTTGGACTTGCGGCACAAGAGGATAGGTCACATCAACATATAAAGAATGAAGGAAATGCAATTCAAGAGGCTGGTCGAAGGTCTTCCCAACTTCCAAGGACAAGGTATGAAGCATTTATGTGAATATTGTCAACTAGGGAAGCAAGCGAGACTTCCATTCAAGAAGAGTGGCTACATAAACCAACATCCATTGGAGTTGATACATACAGATGTGTGGGGGCCAACCAAAGAGCAATCCATTGGAGGTAACAAGTACTTTGTCACTTTTATAGATGATTGCACAAGGATGGTTTGGGTTTATTTCATCAAAAACAAATCATATGTGTTTACATGTTTCAAAGCATTCAAGGCAATGGTAGAAAAGGAAACAGGTACATATATCAAGAAGCTAAGGTCCGATGGAAGGGGAGAATAT